>JARJLF010001479.1:0-75819 GCA_029378395.1 Mycena leptocephala
CCCACGATCTACGGGAGACTTCGATGATCAACAACCCAAATCGACAGGTGAACTACGTACGGTGGTCTTGACGATGTTTCGCTTGTTGATTAAAGTCTTGGAGATAAGGGATCCGACAGCATCGACTGCGTACGTATCGTCCTTGAGCTCAGACGGGAATCCCCAGCTCGGGTTGGCCAAAACCATATCCTAGTATAAAGTTGAGCAGCAGTCAGTGCCAAACCTGGAGAGAGAACAATATATACACGCACCATCATCAATTTGCTGGGCCCGATCTTGTCGTCTCGGTATGCTGGAATGGTCGAATCGGCGACGAGAGTGCGACACTTGCTCTCAATTTTAGCCTGATGTGGTTACAATATTAATGGACAGATGGATATAATGCAATGAAGCATACCGCTAGCTGCTTAGGAACCTTCCAGTCCTGGGCCGCAGGCTGGATCAACTTCTGTCCATTTCCGAGTGCGAGAAGCTGCCCTGCGAGGTAAACCATCTGTTCTCCCTGTCCAAGCTGTTCAAGAGAATATGTTAGCCTCGGTGTTTGCGTAGAAGACAGAGATACTTTGGAAAACCTGGCGAGGTCGTCGTGATCACTCTTTGCCAACTTGTGTGCGCGCGATACTTCTCCAGCGAATTGGGTCAGATCCTCGGCTCGACGCTTGATGGTGGTTCCTACTGGAGAGGGAGATTCTGGAGTCGAGCGAACTGTGCTTGGCGCAGCGGGGGCTCTGGGGGACGGCTCTTTCAATGGTGAGGAATCAAGAGGCATTTCCATGGCAGCATCGAAGGAGAGGCCACCGGACGACATCAGGCAGGAGAATAAAAAATGAGGGTGGGAGTGGAAAGGAGAGGAATGTGAGCGAGTGGCAATGTGATGGTTCGAGTCGAAAGACAAAGGAAGCTGTGTGGGTCCACATCAGGAATAAACTTTGCGCACGGGCCATCAACGGGAAGACCCACCACATTTCTTAGGCCGTTTGAGTTTATCTTCAATGCCAGTTGTACGCAAAGATGCAGGTCAGTTTTTCGGCAATTATTTGCAGTGACCGCTCACGAGGCAAAAGCCGACTTCGAATCGGTTCCAAATTCAGTGCCGGCTCGTGTCAAATGCCTTGTCTGTTCTTCGGATATTCACGCTGTAGAGATCCGTGCAACTTCTGTAGGTGGACACCGTAAAAGCCCAAAACATCGACTTGCTCTCAGTGCCAGAATTACATCTGCTCCCAGTGGTCCCAGTCTTGTGCCGCTAGCAGTTCCAGTGATCCCCGCAGTAATGGCGTTCTCTGAGCGCTATGGGGATTATTACGGTAATTTGGACGACGAGATGCCACTTGCTAGCACTTCGAGCGCTGGAAATATAGGAAACCTCTTCGATGGAACCATCTCGTATGGCGCAGAGTTGTTGGATTCTGCTGGTAATCAAGTAATGTTCTCGGCTGGCGAAGTTCCTGCCGTGGACAAATTGGACGACCTGTGGATGCAGATAGAGGACTTGGAGTACGGCGACCACACAGTCTTCGCCGAAATGACTCCGATGATGGCAGACTTGTTCGACAAACCAGAAGACTGTACCGTGTCTGATGCTGTTCGGGCTATGGAAGCTATGGGTAAGTCCAACGTACCATGCAGATGGATGGTTTTAAATAAGGGCATTCCAGGTGTTGACGATTCGGATGAAGAAGATGCCGATGAAACCGGCTCGGGTGATTTCGACGAAGACTGGGCGCCACATGGATCAAAATGTGTCGGTGGTGTTTTGTCATTTTCAACTGGTTGAATACTAAATAACTATGATAGCTGTTCATGCTTGACCTTCTGGATAATTTACCCCGCTTGCGACTCTCAGATGACCATCTCAAGGCTATTATCTGGGTAATGAAAGAATGCGGAACTCCGAATGTCCCGTCCTTTTACGCATTGCGGAAACTCCAGAAGAAATTGACACAAGATGTCGGCTTGAAGCCTCGCCCACATACGTCGTCGCTGGATAATCAGTTCTACATGAATCATCCAAATGACTTGATACGTCTGGTACATGAGCCACATATTTTTTTGCAGCGGAGACGAGAAATTGATTGAGCCTCAGGATTTTTCAAACCCTCTTGTTCGTGAACATCTTCATTTTTATCCAGAAATCACAACAACAATTTCCGAATCATGGCAAGCCGGGAAATATGTCAACGAGATTGACGACGATGACTTATCTCCGATGTGGGCTAACTGGGACGGATCCTCTCATCGGCATTTTTACATCAAAGAACTTGCGCAGTGCAAGGATGGAAAATATTTTGTCCCACTGAAATGGATTGTATACGAAAAGCAGGTGCATTGTGATGCATACTCGGTCATACAAGAGGCGGTAGGTCACTTATATACATTTTTGTCTTGACTATCACTGACATTACCGTCACAGTCCGGAATTTTTACGGTCGAAGAACACACCATTGTTCGAGTTTTAGCAACAGATTTCCGATATAATTTCTTGGATCTTCGCGAACAGGGAGAAATTAAGTTTTCTGGTAAGCCGCATATGATGATCAATCTATACTACGTTAAGCAAAATGGCAGGAGTTCAAGAGGCTTTCAAACCACATACTCCGCACCCAATACGTACAATCGCACAGGGAAGACCTGTATTTGTGCTCCGAATTATGCCTTGGGCCGATGATGTCTCCGGAAATCGGAGCAAACAGTACAACGCCCATATGAACATGTATTTTGCCAACCTCAATCTTCCTCATAAGCTCCTCGCTCAAGAATATTTTGTCCGCTTTTGCGCTACTTCGCAACATGCGTCCTCATTAGAGCAGTTTGACGCCCTTGCCGAGGATTGGTCAGTTCAAATTATTATTCAACTCGTAACGTGATTGGTGATATTGAACTCGAAACAGTAAACAGAACGATTGGAGCGCGGCGTACGATTGCAAATTGCAGCAGGAGATTTTATTTCGAATAGGGATACATCTGCTGCCCGCAGACAATCCTCAGCAGGCCGAAACAACCTCCACGGCTGGTTCAAGTGCAACCTTTTGGTGTCGCGAAGATGATAGTGGAGGCACTGCAGCACACCGGGAAAGCGACGAAGGATATCACGCCCTTTTTTCGGTCAGTTGATTGCGTATCTGATATTTCAGCATAGGCCACTGACAAAGAAAAAATTTCTAGCCTGGAAAGACACGGAAGCCGGAGGATACGATAGCGAAAATCAAAGAGCAGATCAGATCTGCCTGCCTCGGTGTCGCCTCCGCAGTTGACAAGCTGCAGACAGACAGTGGTGTCAAAGATAAAATTGCAAGCCATTGGATCGGACTTCTCATTGAAATGGCCAAATCGGCCCAGCAAGAACGAGTTTTTAATCGTGGAACAAGAGACCCACAGCTTAACGACCCCAAAATCAAAGGCGAAGAACGAGAGGTTATCAAACAAAAAATACTCACGACAATTCAGGAAGAGCTCTTTACCTGGGTCATTATGCAACCGCCAGAACGATACGAGAAACTGGATCAAAAGACAAGTACTCACTCTTATTCGGGCACGTCTCAGTCGGCTGATTTTTATTTTAGAGGATCACCCGGAGTTGCAGCCCGGCGATCATTATAATGTGCTCCTTCGTCTCCGCGGTCTCGATCCACATCGCGACAGCCCTTGTGAAATCTTACACACTGTTCTTTTGGGGGAAGATAAGTATGTCTGGCACGAGACAAGCAAGGTTTGGAATGATGAACAGGGCGCATTGTTTGCGGCCCGGCTTCAGTCCTCTTCCCTTGATGGTTTGAACCTTCCATCCCTTCGCTCTCGATACATGGTCCAGTATAAAAAATCACTGGTAGGCAAGCATTACAAAGCACTGCAACAGCTTGGAGTTTTTCATTTGGATGGGCTATGCTCTCCCGCACTGTTTGAGCTCTGGAAAGCAAACGGTGTTCTCGGTGCATTGCTTTGGTTCCCGGAGATAAAAAATATGGACGAGTATCTAGTAAGTGCCTCTTTATTGTAGTCTCAGCTCTTCTCAACTGTATACTAGGCCGACCTCACAATCGCAATCAATAATGTCCTTGATCGTTGGGCAATTGTTGATCCCTCTCGAATTACGCAGAAATATAAACTGCATGTTCTTCCTCATATTCCGCAGGCCGTCCGCCGGTTTGGACCTTCAATTCTCTTCGCGACAGAAATCTTCGAGTGCTGGAACTGTGTTTTTCGCCTCTGTAGTGTCTTGTCGAACCATCAAGCGCCAAGTCTAGATATAGCAACCACTTTGGCTGACATGGAGCGATTTAAACATCAAGTCAGCGGCGGTTGGTGGAAACCAGAAGACGGTGACTGGACACGGGCAGGCTGCGAGATACACAGCTTTTTGACGGGGAATAAGCAGCTACAGCGTCGTTTAGGCTGGACACCCCCTGGTATTTACAAGCCCGGTAAGATTATTTATTTATCTCTCTGGTTTGACTAACCCACAATATTAGGAACAGTTGAGGTTCTGTCGAAAGCAAAGCGGCAGCCTGGAGATTGGAAGACTGCCCTTGGTTCGTCTTGGAGCGATGACCTCACAGTGCCTATCAACCATGGGAATACACAGTGGATTAATTGTAAGTATGCTGTCGCTCGTTCCGAGGACCCTTGTTTCCAGGCTTCGTGGGTTTTTTTTTCTCAGGGGGTTGAGGTATGTGCATATTATATGCTCCTCCGAATTTACTTCATGTCTTCGCAGGTGACTGCTGGCCGAATTGTCAAGATACTGGTCTCTGAACAAAGTCATTCACAAACTGAAGCCATCGTTGTCATTCAGAGATTCACAGTTTCAGGCATTACCGATGGCCGATATGACATGCCAATCCTCGTAAAGGACAAGACTGTTATTGCAAAACCCGAGGTACGTACGATTTGGACAGAACTGATAAACTGAGACAATCAGCTTTGATATAGGATCTGTTGTTTAAATTCAATGCCCAACACGATTGTTCGCATTTTTCCTGTCCTCTCGTAGATTCTCTCGGGCCGCAGCAAGAGCGTCTTAAGTCACGGTTGACACAGAAAAAAACCGCTCACAAGGATGATTCACGGTTCCTTCTAAACACACACGGACTCCGCAACGCGCACCTTATCCGTGAAACCCTCCCACGTCATCTCACGGAACCAAAACCCTGCTTGGTGGACCGTCGCGCAAAGCATTTTGAATTTGCTGCAGCTTTGCGTGAGGTGGGACCTGAAAAACGCGCGCAGGCTGTTGCAAAAGGGCTTGCAACGAAGGCGAGAAACAAGCAAGAAAGAGAGGACAAGGCTGCAGGTGCCAGAGAACGGGCCGAGGCTACCAATAATATCGAATAAATGTCCGCTACAATATGTCATCAATGTTGAGACAATGTTCCAAGAACGTTGGCGGGATATTCTGGCAATGTTTCACAGCAAATATCCATATGACGTTCAATTAAGATGTTTGAAATGTTCTAATTCAACATTCAGTTAACATATGCGGCAAATGTTTGGTCGATGCCGGACTCAAATGGCGGTGTATGAAGATAAGGCGCCGCACGCTGACGATCAGCTCGAGGGAGATGAGAACTGGGGCCCAAAGACCACGGCTGTTCCAGAAGACCCGCTGCCCGACGTAGACGTTTCCTCGCTCGTCAATTGGGGACCCGACATACCTGGCGAATTCAAACCTCGACTCGAAGAAGTATTGCGCAAGAACCCGTCTGCCTTCGGAGTAGGAGGACGGCTCGGTCACGTCGACACCAAGGTACCTATTCCTCTGAAGCCGGACACCCAACCTATTTCCATGCCCATGTATGGAGCGTCGCCGGCTAAACGCGAAGTTATTGACAAGCAAATGGATGCTTGGTTTGAAGCTGAAGTAATTGAAGCTTCCACCAGCCCATGGGGCTTTCCGTGCATAGTAGTTTATCGGAACGGCAAGCCCCGACTCTGCGTGGATTACCGGAAACTGAACGAACGAACGATTCCCGACGAGTTCCCTATTCCCCGACAATCGGAAATCTTGCAAGCCTTGAGTGGCGCGCAGGTTCTTTCCTCGTTCGACGCCCTCGCTGGGTTTACTCAGCTTGAGATGGCTGACGATGCGAAGGAGAAGACAGCTTTCCGCTCGCATCGTGGACTCTGGCAATTCCGGCGCATGCCCTTTGGGCTGCGCAACGGTCCCTCGGTGTTCCAGCGGGTCATGCAAGGGGTACTCGCGCCCTACCTATGGTTGTTCACGCTAGTGTACATCGACGACATCGTGGTGTTTTCCAAAAGTTGGGACGAACACTTGGTCCATCTGGATAAAGTACTAGGCGCCATCGCTAAGGCGGGGATCACCCTGTCTCCCCCGAAATGCTTTGTGGGCTACTCGTCCATTCTTCTACTCGGTCAGAAGGTCTCGCGTTTGGGGTTGTCTACCCACAAAGAGAAAGTGGCCGCCATACAGGAGCTCGCCCGGCCTACGCACGTATCGGATCTGCAGAAATTCTTGGGCATGTGTGTCTACTTCGCCGCTTACATTCCGTTCTATGCGTCATCGCGACGCCCTTGTTCGCGTTACTCAAAAAAGGCGTTAAATTCGAATGGAAGGCGGAGCAGGAGATCGCATTCCAACAAGCAAAAGACGCGCTAGCGGGAGCCCCCGTTCTGGGGCATCCCATTCAAGGAGTTCCTTACCGCCTGTACACGGATGCGTCAGATTTCGCCCTCGGTGCCAGTTTGCAGCAAATACAACCAGTCCTTATTAAGGATCTGCGCGGAACTGCCGTTTACGACCGCCTTCGCGGGGCGTGGGACGCCAAGCTGCCAGTTCCCCGACTCTTCGTGAATCTCACGAAGGAAGTGGTCGAGCTGGAGTCCAAGGACGAGTGGTCCGCCGAGTTCGAAGACACCACCGTGCACGTTGAGCGAGTAATCGCTTATTGGAGTCGCACTCTCAAGCCAGCGGAACGGAATTATAGCGCAACGGAGCGAGAAGCCTTGGCAGCCAAGGACGCCCTCGTTAAATTTCAGCCCTTCATCGAGGGCGAGGAGGTGATTTTGGTTACCGACCACGCAGCCTTACAGTGGGCCCGCGTGTACGAGAACGCCAATCGGCGACTTGCGGCGTGGGGGGCAGTATATGCAGCCTACCCAGGGCTTCGCATCGTCCATCGCGCGGGTCGGATTCATTCCAATGTCGACCCCTTGTCGCGACTTCCTCGAGTTCCGCCGCATGATTCACCGTTGCAGGATGAGCTCCCTTCCATCGTCCCAGACGAAGTCAAGCAGGCTGTGGCCCAGTCTGCGGAGGATCGAGACACGTTCAAGCCAGCTAAAAAGGCGGCCTTCGTGGCGCTCTGGTGGGACGACGTTATTGCAAAGTACGAAGCATACCCGATTCTCACCAGACGCCAAGCGAAACTCCAAGAGGAGCAGCAGTCGGAGAAGATGGCGGTAGAAGATGGTGTCCCAGACGAGGACTCCTTCGTCAAGAACGGTGTCCCTGATGGGGACTCTCTTGATCCGTTGCCATTCCCTGCGAACGACCACTGGACTTACCCTCCCGGAGTTAGCCCCCCTCGACCCGAGGTGGAGGCGGACTTTGAAAGTCGCTCGCATCTTTTGCTCTCTATCGAGCCGGAGCTTTTGCAGAAGTTCATTGCTGGCTACAAGTCGGACGCGTATTTCCGCAACCTTTATGTTGAGGAGATGCACAGTCCAGACGTCGTCCTCACGCCTTCTCGCTTCCAGAAGGGATCTAACGGGCTGCTCTATTTCTTGGATGCGAGCTGGAACTCACGACTATGCGTTCCTCGCTCCATGGTACCCTACGTACTCAGCTTGACCCATGATACGGCTTCTGAAAGCGCTCACGCTGGTCCTCGGAGATTCCTAGCGCGAGTTAAGGAACTGTTCTATTGGCCTCTACTTACTCGCGACACGGAAGGGTTCACCGATTCATGTGACGTTTGTCAAAAGATCAAGGAAGACCGTCGCCGAAGCATGGGAGGATTGCGGCCTGCGCACATACCGCTACGACCTTTTGCTACTGTCTCGATGGATTTGATTACTGGACTCCCGCCATCTGGTCCGGAGAAGTACACTGCCATCCTAGTCGTCGTCGACAAGCTGACCAAATACGCGATCATCATACCCACTTATAATCAACTCTCCCAAGAAGGGTTTGCTAAGTTATTCGTGGAACGCGTGGTTAATGTCTACGGGCTTCCTGAACGCATTATCTGCGACAGGGATACTTGTTGGGCGACAGCTTTTTGGCGCTCCGTGATCTCCTTCTACGGCGGCGCATTGGCTCTATCTTCCTCGCACCATCCTCAAACCGACGGTCAAACTGAGGTCTTAAACGCAACGATTGAGCAGATGCTCCGCGCCTACGTGGCTAAGGACCGCACCACTTGGGCTCGGTGGCTTAGCGAGGTTACCCATGCGTACAACTCAGCAGTTCACAGCTCTACCGGTTACACGCCTGATTTCCTACTTCTTGGATATCAGCCTCGAGTGGCTACTTCGCTGTTCGTCCCACAGACCGATCCCTCTCAACGACCTTTCCTGCCTAGTCAGAAGGCGGAAGACTAGATCGCCGTCATGGAATTTCATCGTCAAGCGGCTCGAGACGCCTTGGCTCTCACCCAGGAACGACAAGCGCGTGCTTATAACAAACACCGGCGCCCCGTGGAGGAACTCGCGCCTGGGGATTACACTACCATCAACCCTCACACCATGAAGCTCGTGGACGCGACCGGACTGGGAATCAAACTTATCCAGAGGACTATCGGACCTTTTGAAGTCATGGAAAAGATCAATCCTCTCGTCTACCGTCTACGCCTACCGAACAACTACCCTATGCACCCCGTCATCAACCTCGAACACCTTAAAAAGTATCATCAATCCTCTCCAGAATTCGGTGCACGCGTTGAGCTCCCTCCTACCCGCGACCTCCTTAACGCAGCAGAAGAGTACGAAGTCGAGGCTATCTTGGGCCACCGCCTTGCCAAGCGCAAGGACGGAAATCGTCGTGAGTACCTCGTCCGCTGGAAGGGTTACGATCCCTCGGAGGATTCTTGGGTCTCCGAGTGGGAGCTTCGCAATGCTCCTGAGCTGAAGAGGGAATATTTGGCTATCCATTGACTACCGCCGGCATAATTATTAATTTTGTGAAGCTTTATTTTCGAGGATTTGGAGGCCGGACCTCTTAATTGCAGGAATTTGTTCTTGTTTATTCCTCACGGGATCGCCTCCTGCTGATCCCTAATACTCCTTTCTTTCTACCACTATCTACGGACAGTGAGGCCCGAACGCGAGGCCCTGTTCGACCCTTCCTGGGACTCTCGAGTGAACCCCGTGAGCGTCCTCGAGTCTCAAACCCCTCAAAACGCCCTCGAAGCCGAACGTGAGCCTCGGGCATTAAAAAGTTCTACTTCTACCTGTCGTGACGACCGAAAGCGAGTCTCCGACGTCGCTTGCCTTTCCACGAACCCGACTCTCGGCCGCAGGATCCTTCTAATACGCCTTCCGTGACGTCCGAGTGCGAGACTCCGGTGAACGGCTCCCTCATCCTACACCCCCTCGATCGTGCAACGCTATGAGTGACACCCGGGTTTATTCCATGCCGCGCTTGCACAGCTTCCATGGCTACGAAGATCCACCTCTAGTGGACGATGGATTCGTCTGGAAGTTGCCCAGTGGGGGGCGATACTTCGGCCGTTGATAAGCAGTGAATGAACACACCTATGAAAATGCTATATTTTTCGCTTTTCAAATGTGTAGTTCATTCCTATTGTATCATTTACTAGAGGCAGTACTAAGAACCCGAAGTAGCTGGCCTGTGGCCAGCATCACAAGAGTAACGGGACAACATCCTGGTGGAAGCCAGAGGTGTTTCTGACATGGTCTCGCTCCGAAACGTGTAGGAGAATGTGTAGCCCAACAAACCAGAGGGTGTTTCGTTGGTATCGTAGTTTCGGTAGTTTCGACTACCGAAACCTCGAGGACCAAAGTAATGAGCGACTATATGATTATCTATTTGGTAGTATCGACGCGTTCGCGTCGATCCAGGTGACGTGAGGGACACAGAGGCGGTGTTTCGGTTGTAGCCGAGGTATCGGTTACTCGGCAACGGACATCAGAGTGGGATAGTAAGCGAAGGGGACCCATGATCGTCGATCCCGGAGTTCCCAGGACTTCCCCTTTGGGTGATAGGAGCATTCTGGAGTATCCATCCTGAATGCACACTCGAAGTGGGGTATCATTCGAAGCCTACATGGCTGGAGACTCTAGTTTACATGAAGACCTTCAAGGGATACTCCCAAAAAGCAAGTTACATTGCAAAAGGATTACATGGTGGTTGATGCCTAAGCTGCCATCAATCCACCATGTGCAGAATCTTACCAAGGAACGGTCGGAATATACCCGGAATGGCGTGCTCAGTGCCTCCGACCAATAGGACTCGTTATATTTTAATTTCCAAGACGGATACACGGATTGCGAGGCAGATAAACGGACCTTTTACTTAATTCTTTCATTGTCATAGTCATATTTTGGATTGTATAAGTAGCTAGAGGTGTTTCTAGGGTCGAGGACGGAGTTTCCCCCAACTAGTGAGCCTAGCTTACGCCCAAGGGAAACTTTTAGTCGATCTTCGGACACCTACCAACGTCAGTTTGTAGGAGTTGGAATATCACAGTTTGTTGGATTGTATAAAACGGCTGAGCGTGGCTCTTGAATCGTATTGAATCGCTGGCTTGGGTCTTGAATCGTATTGAATCGTTGGGAATCGTATTGAATCGCTGGCCTTGGGTCTTGAATCGTATAGAATCGCTGGTCTTGGACCTTGAATCGTTGGAATTGGATTGGGAATCGTCTGGAATCGTCTGTTTTGTTGTTTTGTTGTCTGGAACCACCACCACCTTTGTTAAACTTTGCGGAACTTTCAGTTTCGCTTTGGAATATTGGCGAACCTCACGGTTCCCTTCATTCCAATAAACTCTATCTGTGTTGTTTGCGTTGGAAACTTCAGAATCCTTTTGGATCCTTAGTTTCCATCGTCATAGTCGGTCATAACCGACTCAAGTCTTGGTGTCCGAAACAGATATCCTTTGGATCTCTTAGTTTCGTACATAACAAACGCTTGCTACGTCTTACAACAACTTCTTGAATTAAACTTTCTCCCGATCAACCTTTACAAGGCTCTGAATCAGGACTGACACTCGTCTGGTACCACTGGAACGAACGTTACACCGCATTGCTGCATACTATTGGTTGTTTGGGATTAGATTCGTCTGTTCCATCCGATTCTTTGGTTGTAGTATTTTGTTTTGGCTGTTTCTGTTAGTTTCCATCCTAGGTTCGGAGCTCACTTATCACCGTGAAGTCCAGTCGGGCGGAAAACGATACGAGTTGTGGAGTCCAAACTCCCTTCAAACCTCGTACTTTCCCGGCGTCTGCCCGCGAGCCTCCAGACTTGTTATCGGGAGCACCAAGGCTCAGCGTCGCGCCGACAGGCAATTAGGCCGGTTCGACCCTACTCTGTCGGCTCAATCCTTTGACACTCGCCGACCATGGCTCGCCTTCCTTCCCTCCCCGCAAGTCGAGATCGACGACGAGGACGCAGCATACACCCTCGTCCTGGAATCCTGGGAGTCAGAGGCCGATTCTGGCTTCCGCGGGCGTCTGGATCCGTTCTTTGTCCAGCAGCTCGTCGACGCTAACTCCAAGGCCGACGAAGCCATGGAGTCCCGGTCTCGAGTGCGGCACTCCCGACCGTTGCTCTGAAGCGACCGTCCTCAAGAACCCTGGAAAACCTCCGTTGAGGCCTTGAAAAGCGTCCAGCGTTTCGAGGACGCCGTCGACCTAGTGCGGGAAGCGCAACGAGGGGTACTCGAGAAAAGAGCGTGGGTGAAGATGGCGGCAGCCTGGATCCAGGAAGGAGGCTCCCTGGAAGCGTTGAAGAAGGGCGTTGTTCTACCCGCGAACGACGACTTCATGGGAGCGTGGATTCACGAGATCACGGAATTGGATCTCTACTTCCTGCTCACCAAGGCTGCCGTTCCCTGCTTTTTGTTCACGAGCTTACGGATGGAGAACCGCAGAGCGAAATCGTGGCCACCGACTTCGTTAAATGGACCGCCGTGGCTCCGCGACTCGATCCTGAGTACTGCCCCTACAACCAGATCGTAGCCTCCTCGGTCAATGGTCAATTCACGGCCACGGAGGAGAACCTAGTCACGGTGGGCGTCCCGGACAGAACACACGAAGATCGACTACGCTCGGGCGGGCGTTGGCAGTTCCGGCTGCACACCCCTGATCAGCTGCCGGCCTGTCGTTTCTTATTCGAGGCTGGGAGACCGAGATCGGGGTCGGTGGTGAGCGTAGAGGACGCCAGGGAGAGCAGCGTGCTTTCCTTAGGACCCGAAGACGAGGAAATGGAAGATGTGCAGATCATCGCACCTCCCGTCGTCGAAACCCCATCTCCGAACAAGAAGGCAATGGTTAATATCCGGCCTCAAGTGTTCGCGGCTACGCTCACGTATCCCTCCCTGGAATCGACAGTCTTGACGCCGTTCCTCAAGTTTCCGAACTTGAATGACGTGTTCACGCCAAATGACATTCGGACTTGGCTAGATGGAGCGAACCGCAAGGTAGCCAGCTGTGGCTGGCGTCGCGTGCTCAGGGTGGCTCGCAAGCCGCGGGTGGATTACTACGTCGAGTTCGAATCAGCGGAGGCCGCCTTGAAGATTAGAGGACTGATCGAGCCCAGGGAAGGGGAAATTCGCGAAGGATACTTCGTAGGCGAGACGGAGTTTAAGAAGGTGGCGGCTCTCTCCCCAGCCGTGCTTCAGCAGACGAGGAATGCGGCCGAAACTGCCCCTGCCTCGGAGCCTTACGCTGGGGGGTGGTACCTACGTGAAGAGCCCCCTATGACCTCCTCTCTGCCGAAGACGACTCCCGTGCCGGTCGTCGTCCCTTCCGCTTCCAGATTCCCTCCGCCGAATCTAGTCCGTCCTCAAGGCGTAAAGGAAAGAGCACCTCTGGCTCGAACGTTACTTCCCGAGCGACGCCCTCGCTCTCTGCCAGCCGGACGCCCTCGCTCTTCGCCAGCCGCCGGTCCTAGTTACATAGCGCGACTGCGCTCTCCGCCGCGCTCTCGCCGCTCGCGTTCTCCACCGCCTTTCGCTGGTCCCAGCACCTTGCACCCTCGCCGATCTCGTTCACCGCCGTCGTTGTCGCCGGTGCGGTACCGAAACCTGTACCTGGACCCCTTGTACCGACGAGACTCGCGACCGCGATCCCCAACGCACTCGCCCTGGACTAGTCGCGTCAACTCCCCGCCGCGTCTGTTCCCGACGGTTCTGCGGCACTCGCCACCGCGCTCGACCTCGGCCTTAGAAGAAGATCGTCGGGCATTCGCTCGGTCTCCCTCTCCCCGGCAATCGCGTTCCCGTTCCCGTCGGCGGGATTACGAGCGGCGATCGTGCTCTCCGAGACGTAGGAGGGACTCGCGTTCTTCCCCTCGATGGAGACCCTCCTCCGGCAGCCGAGCGCGTGAGAAACGCTCGCGACGCTGGTCGAGGTCGACCTCTACAGGCTCCTATTCGTGCTCTCGGTTTCGCTCCTCGTCCTCCGAGCGATCCAGGTCAGCAAGTCGGCGGAGGACACGTCGTAGGAAGAAAGAGAAGCGAGGAGCTCGTTCTCCACCAGCGGCGCCTGCGCCCAGCCTGTTAACCCGCTTGGGAAATGCGGAGGAGGGAGAAGTGGAGGAAGAAGAATCCCCATCCCTTCTTGGACGAGTCAGGCTGGACCTCCAAGCCAGGTTAGGGGATGCGCTTATTCCGGCAACTCGGGCTCACCGGCGGCTTCGCAAACGGCCTTTGAAGAGAAACAGAACGTCTAGACATGGGGGGGCTCTGTGACGACGAGCCGTATATTATTGTATATTAATTACTATTCGTTTACCTTACATGTCCATACATTTGTTTACCTTAGTTGTATCCTGAAGTAGATTACATAATCTATCTTCTTTTGTCACACCACTCCATGTTCGTTCGTCGCGCCTCCTCATAGGAGCTCGAGCGATCCGTGTGCTCACACGTAGATCCTCGCTCCGGCTAGGCATCCATTACTGCCTACCTCTCTAGGTTACAAGAGCCCTGTCCAGGGTCGCACGACTCCTCAGCTAGGATTACAGGCTCGAGCGCCGAATGCGCGCGCTCGCCTTCAGGCTAGATATCACTATCGTGAAAGGTTCTTGCAGAACCCTTCCCCGAGTCTCCTCTTGCGAGAAGCCCCTAGCGCCGAAGCTGTACCGCTTCACAGCGGCATGTTGTGCTCTGAATACCCTACCAAGGAGATATACCCATACACGCCTATAACCGATTCAAGGGATCTATTCCTATAAACGCTACCCAGAGACTGCATAGATGGAGTTGCGAGACTTAACATGTTGCGCGGTACATTAAACTGCGTAGGAGAGTGACCACGGTACTGCCGCGGTGCCTCTCTGTCAAAGACATAGTTGTGTTAACGGTTGCACTATGGAGGAAAGTGGGCCCGGCATCCCATAGTCATCACATTTGCCAAATATATATATATATCCATGTTGGTAGGAGACAAGAAGGGTGACACACAATTTGATTAGAGTCAATATTAATAGTTGTACAATAAATGTGACTACAAAAATATTACCATTGTAGGAAGGTCTTTTTCTTCCTTTTCTGGATTTTAAAACCTTGTGGGTTGCTGCAACAGCTGCCATATCCCATGCTGCTATCAATTCCCCCACCATGGATGAGCTCGAGATTGAGGAGTGTAAAAAGTTGATAAAGGCATTATATCGAGGAACCAAGTTTTCCAGCATTACAGCCAAGGTCAAAATATACGCTTTTACGTGCAGAGTGCGCAGTATCACATTTCCAAACCTGAACAAGCCCACTCAGCTTGACATGTACACCAGATTATCTGAGGAGGTATGTTCTCATCACATTGTATTTTGCATCTTCTAATTTCCCATTAAGATTTCTGAGGAAAAATGAACCTTCCTTGGCGAGGATCCCCACAATGGGGGACCAGTTCTAGGCAAGGATGTGATGCATACCATATGGGCAGATATGCGCAAGACAATACTTCCTAGCTGGATTGCAGCAGCTCCCAAAAACTGGGGCACTAAGAAACGGGGAAAGCTCAGTGCAGATCATTTGCAGACTCTATTCACAATACACCTTCCAATCAGCCTGATATGGCTGTGGCGTGATGAAGATGGTCGTAAAAAAGAGTTGTTGGTCAACATCACTCACTTGGTGATGACCATCCAATCTGCCAACTAAAAGACAACCAATCTAGACATCTCTCGAGTCTACGATGACAGCCTTCACAGTTATATGACTGGTATTGCACGGTTATTCAAAGAGGACAATATCACACCAAGCCAACATTCTGCTTTCCACATAGGGGAGAATCTGTGTGAATTTGGGCCCCAACACTCTCGAGGTGCACAATTCTATGAGCGGTATATCCACGTGCTGCAACGCCAAAACACTAATATGAAATACAGTTAGCAGAAGATCATTTTAACCCATAGATTGATCCTAACACTGAAAACAAGGGGAAATGGAAGCAACATTCATGAACTCCACAGCCCATGCAGCAAATCTTAAAGCGATTCTTGCTGACAATGCTGATATTCGTTCAAATGTTTCAGAAGCAATTGAAACATATGAACGAGTATCAACGCGAGATTCTCGAGGGTTTCATCTTGCACAAATGCTCAACCCAGATGACAGTCATTTCAACTTGGAATCCCGATCTCAGTGGAGTGCACTTTCCATTGAAGAACGCCAGCTCCTACAAGAGTATCTTTCATGGAAATTTGGAGACTTCAGTCTTGAAACTTGGAAGGCCAGTGCTTTGATAATGGATCAAATCTCCATTAATGGAGTCCATTATGTTCGAGAAAATGTGCTCAAACATGATGAGGACAGTCACATCATCTTCACCATACCAGGCACCAATGAAACTGCACCAGGAGAAATTCTCAACATATTTCAATATTGGCACACTACGCCAGCAGAAGCAGAAATCAAGGCCACATATATAATTGTCAATCGCTTCTCCCAAGATCCTATCCTTGATAGAGAGGACCCATACAAACAACATCCCCCAATCTTTGGGTATCTGTGTGCTGCTGAGCATATGGAGACTCATGTTATTGAAGCTAGTGATGTCCGCTCCCATTTTGGGCTCACACCCATACAGTACAATGGTCAGAATATCATCCATGTTCTTCCCTTGAACCTTTCTGGGAGTTTCAGTATTATATTGACAGTAACTAGTTGGCACAGGAACATATATGGCTAAATACAGTTGATGGTGATTCTACAGACAAATTGGAGGAAGAGGATGAGGAGTCTGATGGAGAAAGTGTTGACTCTGATGAAGAGCTTGAAAGTCAGGATTCAGAAGATGACCTATCAGAATATGATGGGAATTGAATAGCAGGACAATTTATAGTCTAGCTCATACATAAGTTTTAGGTATCTGGAAGTTGGTTCTAACTGCCAAAGTATCGATTCTTTGAATTCCCAGACTAACAGTACCCAAAATCAAGAGGTGGGTAGCTTAAAGAGCTGAGATATCATGCATAGCTTTGCAGTGTCACAGGAAGCCGGTCCAACTAATTTTGGATTTCTAGACATGGCTTCACTTAGTTTCAATGTAGCTCTCTCATTTCTTCATGAATTGTGACATGGAAAAGGTGGACCCCCACAATTACATTCTATGTGACGGAACACGTGGACCTGCTGAGCAAGTTGCAGGCTGGCAAGGATGAGCATGGACAGCTGCTGGGTCGGGCAGAATTGACGGCCGAGGCACAAACCCTCCTCACGGCAGGGTCCGATATGACGTCCAAGTACATCTGCAAATTTGTTCATTACTCCTCATGTTTAACTCTGACTCCTGTACACAAGCTCAATCACTGCTATCATCAACCATCTTGCGGAAAATCCCGTTGTTCAGGCTCATTGGGGCTAGGTTGATCTGGTTTCCTATATGGGAAGTGGAGCTGATCTATTGATCAATTGATTGATCTTTCATGATCACTCCCGACACACTACAATGTCTAGTTCCAATTCAGATCACCTTATCGCTGTGTTCTTATCTTTTGTTAATCTTCTTGAACTTCCCTTGGACTCTGGAATAAACGAAGATGGTTTATACTCAGGCTACATTTGGTCTCAAGTTTTGCGTGCCTTGGAAGTGGTTTTTCATGATCAATGGAAAAATGAGACTCTGCTAACAACCTAGTCCAGTGATGTTCACAATCAGCTACCAGATGTCACTCAAGCTTCAGTTCACTCATTGCGGACACATTATGAAGCGGAAGGGCGGTATTTTGCTGGCACTGTCGGACAAATTTCTATAAGGGGACCATCAATCCATAACAAAATCGTAAGTTTTCGTGTCTTACGGATCCTTGACCGGTCCCATTATCATCCGCAGTAAGAAAAACAGTGTGACTCCGTAAATGCGGCAAATCCTAAGATATCCGTAACTTAACGGTGTAGCCGTGTACACTGTTCCGAGCCCTTTCCGAGCTGATCTTTACAGCCATTGGCTCAACCTTATCCTCCTGAGAAAGCTCTGCTGTAGGCTTTGCAGCCTCAGCCATAGCTTGGTATCTTTGGGCTTATGTCTTATGTCTGTGGTTCTGCGCGGGAAATCAAGTTTGAAAATTGCAGAAAAAGAGAAAAAAAGAAAGAAAAGAGGGGGAGATTCGAGAACTCACCAGTGTTCGGGTGCCCAAGATTTTTGAGCATCAACTATACTTTGGCACGCAGCAGAGTTGGATTTGTAATCTTGATACAATATCCATATGCGGTATATCATGCTATTCAATGGATATCGAGCTCGGGATTAAGCCGAAAGCGCAATAGCCACAACGAATCAGAATCAAGAATCAAGATAACTTTAGCTTTCTCGTAACCTGCCAGCGCGCTTGCTGGTCGCGTCACGGTCGCGTTTCTTCTCCCCCTTCGCTCACCTGAGGTTCGACCGTCCAAGCAGCACCAGAAAACCCTAGGAAATACACAGAAAGCCTGGCATCACCTCGGATTTAGTACTCAGTTTTACTGCCAAACCACGCCCTCAATAATTTTAAGTTATTGGAGGAAAACTTCGCACAGAACTCTGCTTTCTCATCCTAAATATACCTGTTTGGAGCTTCAATTGCGCCTCTGACGATACCCTTTCATTGGCCACGGATTTATTGTGCAGCAAATTACAGTCCAAGCTGCCTATAATGTTGCAAAGGGCAGTTGTGGTGGGTGCAGACTTATATAACAGGTGCATAGGTGCGTCATTTCGTCATCCATTTACTGCTGACCTCTGCTTTATACCGTGCATGGCTTAATATTTATTGATGCACCGCGGCCACAGCACGCAGTGCCTGTCCCCAAGCAAAGTATTGGTATGTCACTCAGATCTCGGTCATTTGTTTTCAACGTTTTCTAGTGACCTTAGAGCCATGTTACGATGGTTCTTGCGCCCCGGAACACGTCGGCATCAACGCAGCAAAAAAAGAAAAAAACTGTCCGGCAGTAGAGTGATCTCTCACATACTTCTTTGTCTTTTCATACATGAACAAAATACTGCCCGCACGGTGTGGATCCACCCCTTCGTTCAAGTGCATAGAAACAGCTGATATACCTCACAATGTGTCGGTGTCGCCGCCGCAGCGACTACCTCCACCAAAAATTGCAGGGCACTAAGGCGAGCTTTTCTCATTTACTTCTTTGTCTTTTGACACGAACCATCTTATTACCCGCACCATTAGGTACACCCTATCAGTTTTTGTTGTATCGATTCTGCCGTTTTGCACCCGAATAATCGGCGATGTCGGCGGCACACTGCAAAAATTGTCCCTCCCGGGACAGGTATGTTTCTTTTGTTATATTTTTTCCTCGTGAAATAATTATCCATGGATATCCGATACTCTGCCTCCCGTGCACAACTGGTGTGCGGGAGCTTGTGCATGCTAAACTGTGCAGGACTCATACTTGCGCACATGGCAATTTGGAACCATTCATATATCCAACGGCACACGCACTATGGGCGCGAATTCATGGCCCAGACTGCGTAAGTATGTGGCGGATTTTGGTTTCGCTTTTCCATTTGCGCTCCATCTGTTACAAAGTATGCATAGATTATAACTGACTTTAAAACACTCTCTATGTTTCAACTATGTTTCTGCTCCCCTGAAGGGCCCGCTGTGCTACCAAGTGCACAATGACGCTTCTGCAGCGTGCAGCTTCTCGCCCGGCGTCAATGGTGGGTGGCCATATTGGCAGAGCTCTGCCCATCCAGTCCAGCGACTTATAACAATTTTTTTTGCGCATGGGGCACAGCAATTTTTGGCTTTTGAGCCGATGTTGGATACTGGTGCGGAAGCACCGGGCCGTGGGATGTTCTCGGGAAGCAGCTTCCAGATGCGGTGCAAAGGATCACACGGAACTCATGGATCAAACGGGATCACGCCCAGGTGCAGTGGCTATCGTAGCCGAGCGATAGCCAACCACAGCCATCATTAATGAGCCTATCTTTGACCCAGAGCAAGGTAATCTTCACGGCTCATCTCATTGGTAGCACGCATTAGCGTAGAAGGAGAACTATCTCTATCAACATTTTTATTACGGCTACCCGACGACGATCGCGTGCGGTGCGTGCGAACGTTTCGACGTATGACAGAGATCCAATCCCCGTCATCTGGGCTTGCAGTCCCAGGAGTTCCGAAGTCCGCACCGCCTCTGAGAGGGGTGGACTCGGGCAAAGGGCCCACAGTGTCCCTGACACTGATAGACTGACCACGCTCTCCAGGAGCGGGTCCCCCAGTCACCACGGTGCTGTACAGCGTGGCTATGGGGCTGGTATTGCCACGACTCGCGCCGTCCACGCCATTTCTAGCGGTAGAGGGGGAAGAGGTGGATTGGGTCCAAAGACTGGCAGTGGGGGATCGAAGCGGCCCGCTCGAGTCACCGCACAGGTATGGTGCCCAGTGTTTTGAGATTCAATGTAAGACATAGTAGTTAGTGTTTTTGGAATGAGGCGTCGCCTGCTGAGCAGGGGTTCGGGTTGATCAGACCAGAGGGGATCAGCGAAGCAGGGACGAGTATCACGCAGTTAAAAATATGTGACGAGGAGCTAGGCTCTCAGCACACGGTAAGTCGGGGGTGGTCGAACGAGATAACTGGTGTAACAGTAGTATTGACCAAAGCACTAACTACGTACATCACAGGTTTGTATGTTAGGATCAAGGGTTATGTAAGTAAGGTGTAATAAACGAAAGGGGAAAGGGATTGTCCGCCGCCACTAACGTAAGGTATAGTGCCTAAGACCCGGTAAGTCGTGCGTAAGTACGAAGGGAGCGGGAAACGGTAGAATAAATAAAGTAGGAAGTAAACGAACATTGGTTGAATAGTGGCCGCCACACTGGGGAGGGAAGATAGAATGGCTTCGCTTGTCAGAACGAAGCCGCCTCCCCCAACGACGCCAATGATGAGACAAAGCGGGGATGGAGTAGGGGGAGGAGATTTATGGTGTTTGTGGTGACGACACTGGAATCGGTGGGAAGGTAAGTGGGAATGGGAGAAAGGAGGGACGCGATAAGCGCCCGTGACATAGCACGTCACAAGCAGCGGGGATGAGGATTGTCCGCACACGAGCGTCGAGGAGGGAGGGGAGGGGGGCGGGATGGGAAAGGGAAATGAGTGCGAGGACGGGTGGGATAGGAAACCAGGAAGAAGGACGGAGGATGTGATGATAACGTGTGCCTGCGGAAGGATGGTGGCGAGCGAAAACAGGAACGACGACGAGAAAAGGGAGGGTGGGGCGGGGCGTAAGGGAGGGGAACAGCAGAGAGTAAAGGTCCGGAAAATGATGAGCAAAAACAAAGCAAGAGGAGAGGCAGGACGCCAGCGTGCAGGACGGAGAGGGAGGGAAGAAGATAAGTCACCCATCACTGACGTACGGCCGCATCTTGGCTACTTCAAAAGTCCTACACGATGATGGTCTCCCGCGTGCGGGATTCGCGCGACTCTGAGAGATCTTGAAGCCTAAGAGGAAGGTGGTGAGCATGTGCGGTACGGAACGAAGAAAGAGAGAGGGATGTGGGGAGGAGGACGAACGTGATGGCGACGAGCAGATGTATCGTACGAGATAGCCGCAAATGGCAAGGATGACGAGGAAGAAGACGTACCCACAAGCTGCCCCCACTGCCGAGCACTGATCCATTGTCGAGACTTGGAAATTTCCCCGCTATACCACCATTGCGTGGCGCCACTCGAAGACGAATATCGTATCGGGCGTCGGGCAGACGAATGAGGGCCTTGTGGGGACAGGACATGTCGACATCGATGTATCTGTACCCGCTCTCGCCTTCCGATGAATTGATTCGGAGGGGGGCTAGCGGAGAGGGGATGTACTTAGGCGAGGGAGCAGTAGCGAGCGCGATATACCGGGGCGGAAGGAGAGGGACGCAGGAGGTGTGCAAGGCGCTCCACGAGCTGCTGGACGGAGAGTGGGCGAGCAGCGTCGTGATGGGGTGATGATGTGGCAGCGGCCAGCAACGACATCGACCAAAAACGCTCATAGCCTCGAAGAGGGGCCGGGTGCTGGTTGCGAAACGACGTGGAAGAAATTCAGGCACCAATGATGGTGCCACAGGAGCAGAGCCCAGGTACGAGGCTCCACAATCCACAATTTGGCACAACAGCGTAGGAGACGTGCCATCGGGCGGAAACAACGCCTAACCTTGCTATTAAGCGGAGGGTGGGAGGTGCAGCGTGGAGGGTTCAGGAAGAGCATAGGCTGGGTGGATCGACCTTGGGACGTGGTTCCAGGTGGGGAATTTGGAAGGAAGGATGCGACCAGGATTAGCGCCCGCATTACGTAAGGTCTCAAGAGCATCTAACGCCTTGGCGATCATGGCGAGTACGCCGGGAGTGTCGGCCGCGTCAGGTCCAGGTGTATTCCTGGCCGGGGATGCACAGAAAGCCTACCGAGAAAGGGGTCAGCACCAGTGTGCAACAAGGTAGGAGGACGACGAGCAAGAACGGGGCAGGATGAGGGGCGCGAGGGCATGTGGCAAAGGGACAGCGAGCTGGTCCGAGAAACTCGAAGGGCAAGGGCACAAAGCCCAGACGGGACGCACGCGCAACGGGTAGAGCGCGTCAAAGAAGGCTGGAGCGACGTCGGCACATCCACAGGCAAGCGCGGGACCGCGACGCACGACCTCCGCGTCCGCCCCGCAAAACGACATCCCTCCCACGCAGGGAAATGCCCGCTCCGCAAAACCTTTCGCACCGAAGCGTGCAAGAGAGAATGCCAAATTCCGCGTCCCCACAATCGAAAAAAACAAGGGAAGAAAAGACAGGCAAAAGATCGCCACTCACCCACGAAACAGCTGCCCACTTCCACCGCAGTGGGTGGCCCTGGCCGGCGTGAGCAGTGGAGCCGCCAAGAAAGAACTGGTGGTGGTGCAGTGGTGCTCGAAGACAGACCGCGCGTCGTAGTTCTCGTAGTGCTGCGCTTGGATTCGGGCGCGCCTTCGTGCGCAGCGTCGCGATGTTTGTGCTTTGTGCTCTGGTGCTGCGCTTGATGCGCGTCGTGGTCGCGGGTGGTGGTGATAGAGGAAAGGTGGCGTTGCCAGTGGAGGTGGTGGAGGGCCGAAAGGAGCACTGCCCGCGGCGGGCTGAGGGCTGTGAAGGGAGGGTGTTAGTGTTGTGCATGCTGGTAAATAGAGACCGAGGAGGAGAGGGAAGCAGAGCGGAGGGAAAGAGCAAGGCGGAGTGGGGGATAGGAGGATGGAAGAGCGGTGCATGTGTGATAAGGGACTGTCGACGGACAGCGAAGGAGACGGATGGAGGGAGAAGCGAAAGAGATGGACGATAAGGGCGAGGGATTATGACGGGAAGAAAAGAGAGTGGTGGAGGAACGATGGCGAGGACGGCAAGAGCGCCGGACAGAGGGAGATGTAAAGCGCGCAAATAAGAACGAGCGGGGTCAAAGCACAAGCGCCAAGGATACGCAGTCAGCAATAAAAGTGTGCATGCGCAGAGGAACAGGGGAGAGGCGAGGAAGAGTGGACGGTGAGAGTGTGTATGAAAGAAGGGGGTAAATCAAGACCAGCGCCAGCGCAAATGGAAAAAGAGTGCAAGTCCACCGCAAAGACGAAAGTAAAAGACGAGTTAAAAAACTCACCTCATCAAGATTCACATAGGCCCCCGCAGCGCCCTCATACCCCATCGACGTCGCGGTACGCGAAGAACTGTGCGTGTAAACGGGGCGCACTTGAGACTTCCCGAAAATGGAGGAGGGTCGACGTGCGCATGAAGGAGCGGGCTCCTGCGATGCGTGTAAGGCACCAGCGCGCGAACGAGGAAGGGTGTCGATTGTGGATAGATACGAGACGGACTGTGCCCTCTGCGTGCATGTCCACGGCCGACGTAGGACCCCTCCAAAGACGGGTGCCCTCTCGCCCCGCGTACAAGCGCACTAGACGCGAAGGCAGGCGTGCTCGCGACGTACTACGCATCCGGGGTCGGCTGGGCGGTAGAATGCAGAGGTGTGTATGCGCGAGCGGGACAAGGGCGGGACAGCGGAGCTGCTATCGCCGCACGGGACGCGCTCGCATGGAGCACCGCGAGCTGGAGGAGGGCTGTGGCGTGGGCGGTGGCGAAGGTGGGGAGGTCTCCCCGCGCGCAGGCCAGTGTATGAGGGGCTCGTTGCGAGGCGTATGGGAAGTAGGATGTGTTCTGCGAAGGAAAGGGGGAGCGGCGTCGACGGCAAGGCGTGCACATTTACATGATTTCCGAGGCGTTTGTGCCGGATGGAGTGGATATAAACGTGCGCGCGATAGAGGCTCTAGGGCAGCGGCGTACGGGGAAGTCGGTGTCACTGGGACGGTGGTGTCTGCATCCGCGTTCTGTATCGGCGTCTCTTTCCAAATCCGAGTGGGATGCTATGTCCTAAATCAGCGCGGAGGCTATTCGAGCGGTATGTACTTAGTGAGAATAGACGGACAGGTGTCTGGAACCTGGGTTACGAGACGAGAAGCTAAGACGGTGTAACGCATGGTGGCGTACGATAAGAGCGGACGTCGATTGAATTGGGTGAGAGTCGATGAAGAGATGAGCATGCGTGCCCACTTAGAACTCGGGCAGCTCGAACGGCGAATGAGCGCGTAGCTGCCTTGTGAGGTTGATTGATACCAGTGATTGACAGCCTGCAATCCCGTAAACGCTGGAGCTCTGGTTCAAATCGACACTGTCAAGTTTTGACCACCAACCACCTGGGTTTGGGCTTCAGCCGGCCTCGATAGCGAGACTTCACCTGTGAACCAATTTTTATAACTCCTGGCATTCCATTCCGTAGCGTCGTTTATGTCCATATTACTCCCGCACGGTCAAAGCGTGGGTTTTGGGGCGCGAAGTTAAGAGCCTTCTTCGTGCCGTATGCCGTCCCGCCATTCTTTTACCGCGATGCTATCTAACACTTCCTTTCTATCTCCAATGTGCACGTTGAATTTGCGTTGAATACTCAACAAGTGCTCGCAATGTTTTCTGTCTGTTTTCCGACGTAAAGTGCCATATTAGCAGCCTAGAATATGAACTCGGGACGGCCCAACAATCCCCCCGGCGCGCTCCCAATTTCGGGAGCCCAACAGGACGGAAATGAATCCGAAAGGGGAAGGATTCGAGTTCTTCCGCACCGCGTGTGGCCTGGGGCCCTGGCATGCGAAGTTCACGGCCATGGTGCGACTAGGATCTGTCATGATTGAGCGCCACTGCCAAACGGGTCATTATAGCACCCCTAGTTAGTGTGGTTGTGTGGGATTTACAGGTGAATTCACAACAGGCAGTATAACGGGCTGCGAGGCCGCGAAGTGGCCCGGCGGCCACTTGTGAATGATAAAAATCACAGCGTGGATTCTGGAAACATGTAATCAGAAATAGGCTGAAGTGACATCGGCACCTTGCCAGCACCGTGATTGACTGATCGAAGCTGATCAGGCGACCCGTTCCAGCTGTCAGAGTGAATATTGGCAACACCTCGTGTCTTTCTCGCTTATCTCTTTCTCACTCCCCATCGGATCTCTTGCTGCACTCCTCCTTGTCTCTCGATGTCCCCGCGTCTGCATTCAAGAGCTCCATCTCCAGCACCCCCAGCAACGGAATCCAAACTTAAGCAGGCCCTCAGTAATCTCAAACAGGCACAAAGGCTCTTGAAGCCAGCACTCAGTCTAGGCAGGGCAGGTGTGACTGGCATTGGCATTCCGGGCGTTGAGGGTGCTGTCAATGGAGTTGTAGAACTTGCAGAAATGGTGTCGGTGAGGGCATCTCAGAGATGATTGCATTCTGAAATGTTAAGTGGATGAACAGACCATGCATGGAAACAAAGAAGATCTAGTCAAGCTCAAGAAGCATCTGGATACACTGGATGCTGTAGATTGTTCAAACATGGGGGGTGATTTGAAGCAGAGAGTGGAAACCTTAAAAAAGTGTGTTGCTACAACACAATCTTGATGTATGCCTTGTTAATTCTTTGACAGAGACCTTCATCCGATCACTACTAATCATAATCAGCTTGTGGAAAAGAATAAATTTATGCGTTTCCTTGAAAGCAAAGGAGACAAGGAAACGATCCAAAACATTCAGAACTCAATAGTATCTTGCATACAAGACTTCACTGTGAGCATATTGACAGTTGCCTTGAATATGCAATCTAATTGTTCGTAGTTCCATGGCACTATCTCTATTGAGAAGTTGGTTGGAGACATGGTAGCGCAAGGTGAATATTTCTAGGTCATATGCTTGATGGACATTGACTTTTGGAATCAGTCCAGGAGATCCAGAAAAACGTTGCGACTATGACACCACAAGGTGAATATTTTCTAGCTCATATGCTGGATGGGCATTGACTTTTGGAATCAGTCCAAGAGATCCAGAGAAGTGTCAACAGTATGGCACCACAAGGTATGCAGATTCAAAAGTTCCAGGAAAGAACACACTTACCTTGGAGCAGTTGACCAGGTCCAACAAAAAGCAATTCTTGCAGATCTCAAATATGTTTCAGCACAGTACAATGCAGCAAATACCCCAGATGAATGCATGAAAGGCACCCGAGTTGAAATCCTGAAGGATGTTGTAGCACACTTATCCAGCTTCTCCAATCAGATAGTCATGCTCAGTGGCTCTGCAGGCTCAGGAAAATCAACCATTGCAAAGACTGTGGCCCTAATTCTAGCTGAAGAAAAAAATATTCTAGCTGCATCATTCTTCTTCTCTCGTCACCATGCTGAGCGCAGAGAACTGGACTTTCTTCCCACCACACTTGCTCTCCAATTGGCAGATTTTAGCAGTGACTTTAAAAGCTGTCTTGTGAACTTCTTGCGCAAGGACCGTACTAGGATTCTTTTTGCAGATCCAAAGCAGCAGTTTCAAAAGCTGGTCGTAGAGATTCTTGCACAGATACCATCTTCCCAAACACCATGGATCATTTGTCTGGATGCTCTGGATGAATGTGGAAGTGATCATGGCCGCAAATTTCTCACATGGCTCTCAGAAAGCATTGATTGGATACCAACTCATATTCGGTTCTTCCTTACTGGACGGCCACAGGTTCCATCATTTCTCAAACTTGATCGGCTGTCTTCATTAATGCACCCAATCATCCTTGATGAGCTTGAACCCACCATGGTCAATCATGACATCCAACTCTATGTTCAGACATCGTTGGATAGCCTTGCCTCAAAGACACCGGAGAAGTGGAAGCCCGAAGCTAAGGATGTGAACTTGATAACCACACGTGCAGCTGGGCTCTTTATTTTTGCTGCCACTGTAGTTCGTTATGTTAAGGGGAAACAACACATGGCAAAACCACAAGACTGTCTTGACAATCTTCTCCACGAGGGAGGGCGACTTCGGGACCTGGATGATTTATATCTCCATATTGTTGATGAAGCTATCTATCAGCCACAGGATGGAGAAAAGCTGGATCAAAGGTTTTATGATAATGCCAGAAGAATTCTGAGCACAATTCTGAACCTCTTTGAGCCTCTAAATGTGACCTGTCTAGGAGCTCTGCTCCAGATACCAGAAGAAGATGTCAAAAGGGTATTGATCCCCCTGAGCGCAATTATCCGAGTTCCAGCAAGCAATGAAGGCACTATCCAGGTTGTACATCTTTCTTTTCAAGAGTATATGAAATCCAAAATTCAAGACAAGAGATCAGATCTGCTCTGTGGCACTAAGGAACAGCAATATTCCACCATTTTGGACTTGATGCAAGTCATGAAAAAACTAAAATTCAACATCTGCGAGCTACCTACATCACATCTGCGCAATGCTGACATGCCTGATATCAAGGACAAAGTGAAGGACAATATTCCAAACCATCTGCGATATGCATGTCTGTTTTGGGGAGATCATCTGGAAGGAACAACCTTCAATGAGAAAATTTCAGATGCTGTGAATAACTTCCTGCTGGAAAAGCTGCTCTTTTGGCTTGAGGTCTTGAGCCTACTAAAGATGATGAGAAATGCTCCCAGAGCTTTGTCAGAATTTCTTTCATGGACACAGGTGGGACATCCATTCTGTTTAATTTACAACGCGACTAAAAAAACATTAGAACCAGTCAATTGTGCCATTCGTTCATGATGCGCAGAGATTCATAGCATTTTTTGGCCCTGCTATCAGTCAGAGTGCCCCCCATATTTACATCTCAGGTTTGGCATTGGCACCTGCAGAGTCATATGTCTGGAAGATGTTTCAGTCGCAATTTCCCAATTTGTTATCAATCACAAGAGGGAAGATGGAGAAATGGCCCGCTACAATAGGTGTTCTGGAAGGCCATATCAGCTCGGTCAATTCAGTTGCATTCTCACCAGATGGGAAGCAGATTGTCTCTGGCTCTGCAGATCACACTGTGCGCATATGGGATATAGCAACAGGGGAGGTAGTTGGTGCCCCATTGAAAGGCCACAGCGGCTTGGTCTATTCAGTTGCATTCTCACCAGATGGCAGGCAAATTGTCTCTGGCTCTGCAGATCTCACTGTGCACATATGGGATGTAGCAACAGGGGAGGCGGTTGGTGTACCATTGGAAGGCCACATTGCCTGGGTACACGCAGTTGCATTTTCACCAGATGGCAAGCAAATCGTCTCTGGCTCTGCAGATCACACTGTGCGCATATGGGATGTAGTAACAGGGAAGGTGGTTGGTGCCCCGTTGGAAGGCCACACCAGCTTGGTCACTTCAGTTGCATTCTCACAAGATGGCAAGCACATTGTCTCTGGCTCTGATGATGGCACTGTGCGCATATGGGATGTAGCAAAAAGGAAAGCCGTTGGTGTCCCATTGGAAGGCCACACTGCCTGGGTACGGTCAGTTGCATTCTCACCAGATGGCAAGCAACTTATCTCTGGCTCTGATGATCACACTGTGTGCATATGGGATGTAGCAACAGGGGAGGTGGTTGGTGTCCCATTGGAAGGCTATACCAGCTTGGTCAATTCAGTTGCATTCTCACTAGATGGCAAGCAAATTGTCTGTGGCTCTGGAGATCACACTGTGCGCATATGGGATGTAGCAACAGGGAAGGCGGTTGGTGCCCCATTGGAAGGCCACACCAGCTTTGTCAATTCAGTTGCATTCTCACCAGTTAGCAAGCAAACTGTCTCTGGCTCTGATGATCACACTGTGCGCATATGGGATGTAGCAACAGGGGCGGTGGTTGGTGCCCCATTGGAAGGCCACACTGCCTGGGTACGGTCAGTTGCATTCTCACCAGACGGCAAGCAACTTGTCTCGGCCTCTGATGATCACACTGTGCGCATATGGGATGTAGCAACCGGAGAGGCAGTTGGTGCGCCATTGGAAGACCACACTGACTGGGTATGGTCAGTTGCATTCTCACCAGATGGCAAGCAGATTGTCTCTGGCTCTGAAGATCACACTGTGCGCATATGGGATGTAGCAACCGGGAAGGCGGTTGGTGCATCATTGGAAGGCCACACCAGCTCAGTCCAATCGGTTGCATTCTCACAAGATGGCAAGCACATTGTCTCTGGCTCTGCAGATCGCACTGTGCGCATATGGCATGTAGCAACAGGGGCGGTGGTTGGTGCCCCATTGGAAGGTCACACCAAGTCGGTCAAATCAATTGCATTCTCACCGGATGGCAAGCAAACTGTCTCTGGCTCTGATGATCACACTGTGCGCATATGGGATGTAGCAACAGGGAAAGCCGTTGGTGTCCCATTGGAAGGCCACACTGCCTGGGTATGGTCAGTAGCATTCTCACCAGATGGCAAGCAGATTGTCTCTGGCTCTGATGATGGCACTGTGCGCATATGGGATGTAGCAACAGGGGAGGCGGTTGGTGCGCCATTGGAATACCACACTGACTGGGTAGCCTCAGTTGCATTCTCACCAGATGGCAAGCAAATTGTCTCTGGCTCTGGAGATCACACTGTGCGCATATGGGATGTAGCAACAAGGGAGGCAGTTGGTGTCCCATTGGAAGGCCACACTGGCTCGGTCACTTCAGTTGCATTCTCACCAGATGGCAAGCAAATTGTCTCTGGCTCTGGAGATCACACTGTGCGCATATGGGATGTAGCAGCAGGGGAGGTGGTTATCAGGGTAAGCTCATCTGAATATGATTTTCTATGTTTCCTATGCTTACCCTCCCATCCCAGAATGTCCCAGCCAATGCACATCTCAAGATTCGTGAAGGCTGGTTCTCCACTCCATCACTTTTGCTCTTCTGGCTTCCAAGTGAATATAGAACAGGGTTTTGGTACCCAAATCACATGATGGTGATTCATAGGCAATCCACAAAGCCCTCCTATGCCAATTTTGTTCATGGTCCAGAGTGGACACAATGCTATTGTCATTAAATAAATGTCGTACGACCTTGCATGAAACATACCTGGATTTATGCACACACTTTTCAATTCATTCTTTGTTTACCCCTCAGTGATGATGCAGTACACTGACTGGTAAAACATTCGAGTTTTTTGGTAAGAAAATTGGTGAAAAATGTGTTGGGTTTTACAGAAATCTTTGGCCAAAAAAAGGAGGTAAAAAAAACTTAAAACCTTTTTTCAGGACTTTTTGGACTTGGTGCGATGTGGAATGCGGGATTCCTGTTTGTTGAGCAATTTGTATGCTTTCCGACAGATTCGGGTGGGTGCTTCGTCCTCTAGAACCCGGGTTGCCAAGAAGCTGGGGCTGCCAAATAGAATTATCCAATGACAACACCCTGCGTGCTGACCCTCCCCACCCCCTGTAGTGCATATCATAATATTTCTGGCTCCAATATCACGCATGTGTTCGACCAGGTTCCTTCACAGCCGCGGTTTCGAGGATAACAATCCCAGTAGCGGGATTACAAGTAAATACAGAAAAAATCGAATATTTTTGACGTGTGACCAAAAAAACGTGATGTTACAGAGTGACTGAAGTTTGGGTTATCCTCTCCACGGCGGCTGCCCGATAACATATACAAATAACATAGCCACAGGGTGGACCCCGGACGTAACTGGCACCAGGCCATATTTGCTCAATGTGTCTCCCTGTGCAAAACGCGTCCTCCTCGCTTTTCCGCCCGTCGAAAATGCCCAATGTCCAGTCTCGGGTCCACTCGGCATCATCCACTGGCCCCCCGCAGTACTCCTTCGCTCAAATACGGGCCAAAGCCATTGAGCTTCTCGGATACCAGCCGTGCCATTGGCAGATCAAGGTCGTCGAAGCAATACTCAAATGCGACGGGGATGTTGTCTGTATCTCGGCAACTGGGTCTGGGAAGACTTTGACCTTCTGGCTCCCACTCCTCTTCAAGTCCGACAGCATTCAGCTTGTCATCAGCCCTTTAAATATCCTCGGAGATCAAAATGTCGCACAACTCGCGGGAATGGGTATCAAAGGAATCTCTATCACTTCCGAGACCGCGACGTACCAGAACTTTCAGGTATGTCACTTTGTGTCTGATTTGGAAACAGATTAATGACGCGACGCGACGCGTGGCTTTGCAGGACATTGAGGACGGGAAATATAGAGTTATTGTCACCAACGTCGAGACGCTGATGCAACAGGACGGAGGCTTCGACAAGCTGTGGAAGAAGCCTCTGTTTACGTCGCGTCTAATTAGTATTGTGTGGGATGAGGGTCATTGTGTGAGCAAATGGGCCGGCTTCCGTCCCGAGTACAAGGAAGTCGGCCGTCTACGCTTCCTCATCCCACGCTCCATCCCCTTCGTAATTGTATCTGCCACGCTGCCACCTGCCGTTCTTTCCGATGTGATGCATACACTTCAAGTTCTGCCCGACAAGGTTACCATAATTCGGCGCTCGAATGACCGGCCAAATATTCATTTGGTTGTCCGCGAGATGAAGTACTCCATGAGTAGCTTCAAGGACCTCGCGTTCCTCATCAAGGAGAACTGGCAGCCCGGGGATCCACTGCCCCCGAAATTCTTGATCTTCTTCGACAGCATCGCTGATGCAGTCGAGGCGGCTAAATTCCTCCGTGGACGCCTCCCCCTGGAGTACCGTCACAAAATCAAGTGGTTTAATTCGGAGATGTCCTCCGAGTTTAAAGAAATGGAGTCCGAAGGATTGAAATCGGGCAAAATCTGGGGCTTGTGCTGTACAGATTCATTTGGCATGGTACATTTGTCTGATTGGTCGTCAGTATCAAGTCTGATGTTTGTATGACAGGGTCTCGATCTCGCCGACATCCTTCTCGTCATTCAGTGGCGGTCCACCTGCGACATGTGTACTCTGTGGCAGCGGCTTGGCAGAGCCGCGCGCGCCATGAATCTTACTGCATGGGGCCTTTTTTTAGTGGAGTCAAAACGATTCGACCACAATATTGCAAAGGCCGAAGCCCGGGCTGCAAAGCGAGCTGAAACGGCGAAGAAACGGAAGCAACTCGCAGATGCGCCAGAGCAGCCGGCTCCTAAACGTGCTGCAGTTGCGACCTCGGAGGCCCCCGACGTCGCTGTCCCGCAGCCGGTCCCATCTCTGCCCCAGTCCGAGGAAATTGACGAAACCACCGACCCCACCGATGTCCCCGATGACCCCCTTGATGCCGACACACTTCCCACTCCCCCAACCATGTCCTCGGACGAATACCGCGCCGGCAGACGTGCGGTCTATAATGCCCTTGTGGTGCACGAGCCAGCATGGAAAAAACCGGCCAAGAAAAAAGGTGCTGACCGTCTCGAGCCGGCACTCGACGATTTCATCAACGCACCGACGCGGCAGCCAGGGAATCCGTGCTACCGTGAGCCAGCAACAATTTTCTTTGGGAACGACAAGACTGGTACGTTTACTTACCTCTTGAAGCATTTATAATTTACTTACGTCCGAAATTCAGTCTCCACTCACGTAGAATGCCGCCCGGACGTCCCCGGCGGGTGTATGCGATGCAAAATATCCGACTCGGAGGTCTGCCGTGAGCTCTGTACCCCCGACGACTTCGCCGACTTTGCGCGTGTTGATATACCCAAACCAAAACAACAACCCCAACGTTCTCGTATCGCGGCATTTACCGCCACATCCGCGGACATGGCCTTGCGAGAGGCGCTTCATCGCTTCCGCAAGGAGCGTACCAACGAAGTCCTCGGCCCATTCAGCTTTAGAAAGCATGGTGCTGGGGCCATCATGTCGGATGAAGTGCTTTCTCGGGTCGCTGATTGCGCCCATTTCCACAAGATCCAGACGACAGCTGATTTAGTTAGAGAGACACGCTGGCACAGAGCTGCAGAGGATGGCGCCAAGGTGCTTGTTCTCATCTCTCAACACCTCCCAATCCCACCCCCGCCTCAACCCTCTATTCCTGTCACCACCCCCCTCCGCGCTGGAATAAATTCCAATGACGCTTCCCATGCATCCCTGTCAACACCCAAAAATCGAAGGTGCAGTAAATGTCATCTGCTTGGGCACATTGGTCTGTTATTCGCATTTTCCGCTGTCTTACTTTTAGCTAACGAATTTGTACCAAATTTATAGCGTCAAATCGTAAATGCAGTTTGTGGACACCTCGTGCGCCTCGAGGCCGTGGAACCGACTCCGAAAACGCGCCCCCTACTCCGCCTACCCCAATAATTGGCACGCCGCAGCCATCCGTATCGACAGCGGCATTTTCATTCAATCCTGCTGCAGTTGCTGTTACCCCCCGCCCGCCCCGCCCGGCCCCGCGGCCACTGAACATCCAGCGTACCCCACATTTTCGCATCTATCCTACCACACCATTTCGATCCTCTGCATTCGCTACCACGCTGCCGCTGGTGGCTGCACAAACTGTACCTTCGCAATCAATAGCTGCAATCTCCTCGATTTCCCAATTAGGACTTACTTCCGACAACATACCATCCGCACTTCCGACACCATCCAATTCCCAGCTCAGCTCATCTGTGGAACCCTTTTCATCTGCATCTTCCTCCCTTGCACGTCCCGAATCCCCCTTCAGTCCGTCTAAATATGTAGACCCAATTCATTTTTACTCTTCTTACTCTGCCCCGTAATTTGATCTGTCCTTTGTCGTATCTGAAGCATTTAATTTATTATTCAACAAGGAGGTCCTCGGGCTCGATGGGCATGTCCCCTATATCATCTTCTTCCCCCACCAAATTCTCCTGCTCTGTAGCATCTCCCGAAAACATTCTATCTTGACCTTGATTGATTATGTCGGGAATAATGTAAGCAGTTGTCCGGCCGGTACGACGTTCGTTTGGACCATGCTCCTGCATGTACTTTGCCGTTTTACCGAGTGTATTGGTCATGTCCGGGGCTCCCTGCCGTGAAGTAAAGGATGCGAGGTGAAAATTCCATCCGATATTCTCACAGCATTGGCTGTAGATATGAATGAGCGGTGACTCTTCTAGAACTCGTTTTTTAGTGTAGTTTGACCCGCGGCCACCATAAGTGTCCTGAAAACGATGGCAGTCAGTGAGTGATGTATAAATCAAGGCTGTGATTCAAGCCAACCTTCGTCGGTAGATTAATCATCTGCTCAACTACCCAGTCAACCCCTCGGCATTTTCCTTCTTTTCCAGTGGGATTCGGTAGTATGTTGTACCGGATGGCATGCCGCAGAGGAGCAGGATATACAAAGTGAAGGTCAGTCATAAATTTCTGCATGTGGTATGCGTATTTATGCTTGCCAACTGCCTTGAAGATATATATCCACGTTGGAAATAGGGTCTCGATGCGCCCAATGTCCCCAAAATTCATTGTGAATGACAGCTCTTCGTAGAGGCTGAAGTATTGGTGCATCTGAAGCACATTCTCGTTTTGCTGGTCTCGTTCGCGTTTCGGTCTCTGGCGCAGCTCGAAAATATTGAGGTCCTCGGCACCCGCAACGTAGTGCGATGCAAGATAGTTGGAGATTTCTACAATCAACGTGAATGATGGTTTAGAATCGGCAAAGTCTTGTAGGGATTTCCACTCCGGGTTTCGGCGGAGCACTTCAACGCGCCAGGCATCCAACCGAAGAGCAGCCCCGATGTGGCCTATTACCTCGTGCATTCGGCGAAAACCAGGGTCAGAACCAATTTTCCCGGTTTCCTTGGGGCGGAGGAGAGCAACAAAATGCATCAGACTAGTCTGGTCCTCGCGCCCAACCTTGGGCTCAATAAAAATCCTCCAGATTGCATCCGCCGCAGCCATCTTCAGGTGGAAGAGGCCCATGACGTAGATAACGTACTGGTATCGCCGCCATGGGGTGTCCTCGATTGCCCGTCTTTGGAGCAGGGACATTATCCGCTCGCCAGTACCAAGATCGCCGTGAAATAAAATCACAAATGCGATGATTGACAAGACGTTGTGAAGCCAGGGCCCTTGCACTTTCTCTGTCGGGTCGCCCACTCCGCCTTGCTGCAGAAATTCTGGAATGGCCTGCAGATTGCCCGCAACCGTAGACTGTTTCACATCAAGTGAGTGCGCCGGGGCCCATCGCATTTTAATGACTGGGATCTGCTCGATCATCTCTGGGTTCTCGAGCTCGGCAGAGAATGCATCGAAATCACTTGGGCCATACTTGATCAGGTCTGACCGAAAAAGCCAGGAGTTGAACCGTTCGCGGCACGTTAAATTCGATGGATGAGCTGTCTCGGGGTGAAGCCCTTCCAAATGCTGCTCCAGTTCGAGCATGGTAGGGGTTGGTGGAGCAGTGCTGGTGTCGAAAGCTGGGTTTAAAGGATTCTTCATCCACAACTCCTCTGAGCAACGCAGGTGGTCGGCCTTAACACCGTGCTCGAGAAAAATGAGGCCGGCAGATGTCAGGTGTGTGAGTGTGTCCGTGGACTTTTCGACAACCGGTACAATTCCAGGAAAATTGATGTCGAAATTGTCGTATGCATATCCGACAAGGAGAGTTTCTCCCATCGCACGCAGGGTCTGGCGGGTTTCGCGGGAAAGGGAATGGACGGCATTCTCGATGGCGTCACTTGAGATGGAGATACCCATGTGAGCAAGGGTCTCAATGACTTTGTACGGGGTGTTTGAGGCATGAAGGAAGATGCCGAATACACTTTCGAGTGCATTGCATTTTGCATTCGTACTTTGCATCATTACACTTATCATGACAACTTTTTTCTGCCGACCATTCAATTAATACATATCTATGTACATCTTACCAAAGCTTACTATCACAATGAGGGCCTCGCGTCTTTCAGCGCGCTTCTGAGCTCGCTGTGTCGGGCTGTCATCCGGTAAATCTGTGTCCATGAGGTTATCCTCTTCAATGTCGGTTTGGTGATTGGCCGCCAGCAAGAGTCCTAGTAAGTCCCACAACTCTGGAGCAAGAGTCTTCATTTTTGTGGCCATGTCTTCAATGCGGAAGTCTTGTAGCTGAGCAGCAGATGTGTTTGCAGCTGAAAAATGCCAGCCATTATCTTTGTCGGCGAGATCTCTGATGAGTTGAGCATAGCGCAATTTAATTATCCCGTTAGCCCAGGCCAGGGTGGAATCCGAAGTTCTAGGATGCTTCAAGAAAGCCCCGAGGATGTCATCGGAATGCGCGACGAGATCATTGACAGCCGGGTGATCACTGAAGTCCGGGTGTCTGAGAACGGAGACCACAAATGTCGGCAGGGTGAGTTTGTGGTGATCACAGATTTCTAACACGGCACTGAGCTGAGTCCGAGAAGCCGTCTCGAGCGCCATTTTGGGTGAGGAAGGATTTGGAGCCCGAATCGGGAAATGGGGTCTTGTGGCTATGTTGTTTGTATATGTTATCGGGCAGCCGCCGTGGAGAGGCTCACCCCAACTTTCTGTCACAGTAACATCACACATAACGCGGTCCGATTTCCCCGACATATCATTTTCTCTGTATTTACTTGTAATCCCGCTACTGTGATTGTGAGCCTCGAAACCGCGGCTGTGAAGGAACCTGGTGTTCGACCTTCTCTGCACACTGATACCGCTCATCTTGCCTGACAGCCTTTAATGAAACACTCGCCAAGAATAACGCTGTTAATTGAGTGGTAGATTTTTATCCCGCCTGTCAAATTGATGTGTGATGTGTCACGGTTAATCGGCTTTCAGATGGACTCTCTCAAACTCTGGCGGACTATCTGTAGCAATAAGCTGCTGACATCGGTCGAGTTTATCCTCGTACGGCGACCATTTTCTTACACCGTCCACCCCACTAACACTGTCTTTCTCGACGTGTAGTTCCTTAACAAAGTCGACATCCTCACCCGCAAAATCCAATCTGGTGCCGGTTTTGCCGAACACGTCCCCTCGTATCGGAATAAGCCCAACGAGCCAGGGGAGGTCATCAAATGTACGTGTCCCTTCAATCCGCAATACCCGTACCCCTCCCGATGACACAGTCTGCTGATTCCCTCCTGATTCCTCAGATCTGTCGGACACATTCGCCACAATAAATCAAACGTATGCGCCACTCAAGTGCAAGATGCACTGGCACGTCACTTGCGCAATTGTTCGTCGTCACTTTGCGCCACCATCTATCGCGCGCTGCCTGTGATTGATCTCTTTGCTTTCACAGATAGTGTTGCCGGGGTTCGGTTAGGTTCGGTTTTTTCCAAAAATTTCTGAACCCCGAACCGCACCCCCGCCGAACCTGGGTTCGGTTCGTCAGAGGTTCGGTTCAGGTTCAGAGAGGGTTCGAACCCGAATGAACCCCAATTTTTTTGAGGTCCATGGAATAATTTTCAAAACAGTGCAGCCGGTCTCATTGGCCTCAGAGTTGGTCATCTCACGGTTGAATCAAACATATGTACCTGTTTAAGCCCAGTTACATGGGTCCAGATGTCCAACTGCTCAAGCGAGGCGAGTCATCTGGAAGTGGAGAGTCCAAATGCTGTCAAATTATGGCAGGAATTTTTCTGTGGTGTCAATCGAGGACACTATACAAGGTGGAAGGTCAGTTTTCACTGGCTCAACTTGAGGTGTAGAGGGGAAAAACACCTCTGTACTCACCTCCAGAAATTTCAGGTTCGAACCGGTGCGCACATGTTCGGCAAAAATCCAGAGTCCCCGAACCCTGAACCGGACTTCGGGTTCGGTTCAGGTCCGATTCAGGTTCGGAATCGGTTCAGAACCGAACACCGGCAACACTATTCACAGAACACGAAAGCGACGGCCACTGTCAAATAGCAGTGAGTACCCACAGCTCTTTATCTGCCTCTTAGCTAATCGCGGCTTTTTCCTCGCAATCCATGAAGTTATCCTACTGAACGCACTTACGGCCAACATCCTGTAGTCTTGTCGCATATAGTACACTATTATGACGGCTTTTATTGGTGAGCGCAGGAAGACCGTCGAATGGTGTACATGCCGCTGGTTTTGTCAGGTTGGTTAGATGGGGTGAACCATTCAATATACGCAAGTGGATGTGCAAAGATGGGAATTCAAACTCACGCCCGGAACTTTTGTGGCTGTGTAGGGGCTCTCTGCCTCTGACCACTAAACGGCAACAATTATCACGGTTTCAACAAGGTCTCTTGATGTAGTTTCGTTACGATGCGTCCTCTCAAGTTGTTATCTTTTGCGGAGGTAATGGGTTCGAACCCGCCGGTTGTCCTTTTTTTTCGCCCCGCGGCGAGCGTGAGCACCACACAGTGGGCCCAGCAGCGAGCGCAAGGCCCCGCGCTAGCGGTCGGGGTCTGGGGTGGAAAACCCCAGCCGTCCGGGCCGCACCCGCAAGCAAACCTCAAATTCAGGTCATAAAGGAATATATATCAAAACAAACTCTGTCTCGAAATTTTTGAACTGCCCCACGAAAATCCTCAAAAAAATTGCCACCCACGTCGAGCGAATGCTCCACGCAGTGGGGCTCCGCAAAGGTCGACGGGGATGTCAATTTTTCTGAGGGTCGAGTGGAGCAGGGAGAAAATGGAGCCGGCCGAAAACAATGGATAATGCCTGAAAAAAAGCCCCGCGCCAGCGAACGGGAGGGGGCCTGGGGGAAGCCATTCCCCCAGAGCGTGATGGCACGCGTGACCAGAAGTTCCGGGCGTGGGTTTGGTCTCCGCAAAGATGCCGAATTGGTGGGGAAGAGTAATATTGCCCGCAATCGCGCCACCATTCCAACGTGCCGTGAGGCAGAGTAACAAATAATGCAGAGGTTCCACCAATGGCGAGAGCAAGTCCAGAAAAACTAGTTCATCGTTCCCTCTCCGTTGAATCACCGATTTGCGGCGAGATGGTGGAGCTGCAGGTGCCAGAGAAATGATAGCCGCAACTTCATTCCGGGTGGCGTCTGAATGTTCAATATGACAATGTCGTCGGCGTCATCGTAAACATTGAACTTTTCAGGTTCGGCTATGAATGGGTTGACCCGTTCCAACCCGGCGAGCTCTGTACCCTTCATGAACATGGCCGGAGTTTCCGTGCAGGTGATCGTGAAAATTGGAATCGACTTTCTGCAATCCGTTTGCCTCCCTCCTGCTTAGGAAACACCTTCCAGAACCGCAGCGTCTCGTCACCCGCTCCTGTCGCAATTGTCTCCCCGTCGGGACTCATAGCAAGATAAAGCACCCGGTTGGTGTGCCCAGTGAGCGACGCCACCATGTCCAGAGTTGGGTACTTCCAGATGCATATCTGATTCTGGGGGTGGTAGATGAGAATCCATGGGTGGAGACAAGCTCATGCGACGTTGGGGACCATACTAAGTTGCACACCTGGAAACATTCAGGTTTGCGTTGAGGCAAAAGCAATATTTATCTTCATCTGGCTCCCAGTGTCCAGCTCAAGGAGCATGGTACCGCTGGTTGTGTTCCAGAAGCGAATGTGTTTGTCCTGGGCTCCACCGCCAGTAGCGAGGACTCGGGAAAGATGGGGATCCCATGCAAGAGCCTTGACGGCGGCCGTATGTTCATGAAACTTCCAGAGCGGTGCGTCCCCAATAGTATCAACCTTCCCAGGAGCGTCATTAACGCCGCCAGCAGTACCTCCTGCGTTGTCCGCCCTTCTCGAACCCCGTAGATCCCATATGCAGATCTTGTTGTCGTTGCCCCCACTCGCCAGATTCGCAGCAGCGACTCCGCCGTCCCCGCTCCATTTCAAGCCGCATACCTCCCCATGGTGTCCACAGCCTCGTTTGAAGGGGCGGGAGGATGCTTCGCGAACATCACGGTGGTGGACCACGTGGTCGCCTGCGCCGGAGGCGAGGACATGGGCGTTCCATGCGATTGCACCGATGCGCTGCTTGTGGGCCTGCTGATAGATGCGCCGAAGGGAGAGTCGCTCGGCGTCGTACACGTGAAGACGACCCGAAGTAGTTCCCACCGCGAGTGTAGAGCCCTGCGTAAAAGGTCAGGGGATGAGTTCCGCTTAGGGAAGAAAGCATGCCTTTTGGAACCACGACACAGAGCTGATGGAGTCGTTGCTGTCAGAAAGGTCACAGAGGCGGTGTACGGTCGCATTGTGTGTGTTCCAGATATAAACGCAACTTCCGAGGCTGACACCAAGGAAGTTTGTGCTGGACCAGTCGATGAGGTTGAGATAGAAGTCCTCTGCGAGTTCGGGGGCGTAGAGAACGCGATAGGGCGTACTTCAGACCTTGCGGAGCTGACGTCGGGGACTCTCAAGCAGCTGGCGGCTTTCTACACAGACTGGGCTCTTGGAAAAGGCCAGTTCGGTCGTGTCGTCGAGCCTTCGAGTTGGGGTGGAAGGGGCGGAAGGGGAGGTGGAGTGGTAGGTGAAAAGGCGGCGGCCAGTCGGGGTCGATGGGGACACGCTTGGCGAGGAAAGGGTTAACACCGGATGGCCGTTCTCTGGGGGGGCGACCTCTGTGTTCGGAATGGATTTGAAAAGGGCATTTTCCGGTTCTGTAAGGAACTGTTGAATAAAGAAAATCACAACAAGGCCTAAGACATACCTTTGGGTGCGCCAGGCTTGTAGGGAATTATCCGGGACATATTCGAGGAGGCAGAGTGTTCTGCACCGTTCCTAAGATTGTATATTGTGCGCATGCCCCCATCGGGTGTTGGAATGAAACGGTCGCCGTAATCATGGGGCTCGGGGACGTTTTCGTTAGTGCGCTGCCGGTTGTTGGGAGGTGGGTGATCATCGGGGCCCTCCTGCAACATGCACAGCTAGTGATGTTCTGGCTTTGGCCTCAGGCCAAAAAGCCATTGCTTTTTGGCTTGGCTTTGGCTTTTTCTGGCTTTGGCTGGAGGTGGCTTTGGCCTGGCCTGGGATTTATCCGGGCCAAAGCCAAATCCAAGCTGATTTCCCTGTCAAAAGCCACGGCTCAGGCCAAGCCAGGCCAAAGCCAAAAATTTGGCCCTCGCCTGGCCTGAGATTTCCCGAGGCCAAGCCAAAGCCAAAAAGCCAAAGCCAAAGCCAGAACATCACTATGCGCAGCCGCTTTCCGAAGGGCGATTTCGTGAAACCAGACATGGCGAAGGAGGAGGAGGAAAGAACCAGTGTTACAGTAAGTTACCTGGTGGTGGGCAATTGACGGCTGCCAAAATCATGTTCCCACGCCTTAGCACAGCCGCAGAGATGGCTTTGCGATGACACAGGTTTTTCGGCGAACATTTTCAAGGGTTGGTCAAAGGTAAAACCTCTGGGCTCAAAAGATAAAAATCACTGCTAGTGTCTAGGGCTAGTGCGTCTCTGCCTCGGTTTTTCTAAATTCTGGGTTGTATGCTCAGGGAAGTCAAATTTTCTACGAAAATGAGGCATAGTGAAAGTAAAAGTGCAAAATTGCAAAATCCACAACAGAGGTGCACTAGATATGGGTGTCCACCACATTTTTTTTCAATTGAGTTAGAGGCAAATGTGCCAAAATGGTATCGAAAACGTTCGACGACTGACGCGAGTACCATCAATTTCCGTGTTTTGATAAGGCTCTCAAATGCGAACCTGGGGCAATACACATCCCCTGGGTATCGGGTAACTTGGGAATGAGTCGTATGGTGTACTGTATTGCTAAAATAATATTTAAAGCAGTAAAATCGACGAAATCACTCTGTATTGTGCTATTTCATGTTGGAAGGGAAAGACGAACAAATTCTGATCCAAGAAAGACGTTTGATTTTCGTTGCCTCAAACTTCGCAGAATATTCCAATACACCATCCATAGAGTCTATGTGATATAGGTAAGGGCCCTAGGTTCATACTTTGGCATTCCCGCTACCGTAAGGTACGGGTCTTAGGGAACATGATTTTTCGATTTTGGCCGTGCATCACATTTTCGTCAGCAGTTTTCGCATAAGCACATAAAGCATGTAAGGCCGACGAGCGGCATGGCCCGCAACCGAAGATGGATTATTCTACTCTGAATAAATTTCGAGATTAGTTCTGCGTGAGTTCTCCATTTTATCATTCGTGTTCACTCCAGCTTTTTTCGAACTTGAGGTCACTCTCATGGTTCAACGTCTGTTGAAAATACTTGCCCAGTAATTCAAATACAAGGTGCAACTCCAAGAAATGAAGGGGGGGAGAAGATAAGATCCCAACCATCGAAAAAGAAAATCGGCATAAATGAGGTGAACTAAGGGTCTCCCATCGAATATCTCACCGGAGTGGCCATGGTGGCGGCGTGGAAAGGCATTGACACGGAGAAAAAATGTGCTGTGCTGGAAGGTCAGGGGAATTTCAGATCTGGGTGGGAATGTGGGAAAACCATTGCATGTGGGCAAAGACAATTGTTCGACCCAGTCACATCCCTCAGAAAGTCACAGAGTAGGTTTTTCCAAAGGGATGAGATTTTCGAGGATTTATTCCACCCGGAATCCGATACATGCTGTAGGAGTAATGTGTGCCAATGCATCAGTAGTTTTGTGAAAAAGTTCAAAGTGTGACAAACCGAGACAAATTTCATCTGGACTCAGATGAGAAGATCAGCCGCGCTCCCATCCCTGAGCCCAATTCCGCATGGCAAACACAATTTGGAGCCCATCGGCCACATCCCGGCTTTATTTCCGTTGAATACAAAGACCGTCTCTGTGACATGCTCGCGCTGGAACTAGACAGCAGGCACTTGCAAGTGCCAAAGACAGCATTATTTCCGGTCAGTGTTAGACACTTCAATGCTGAATCTGTTTCGGGCGAAGTTCACGATATTAGATTCAAGGAGGCTGAGCTCTATTAGAGCCAAAAAAAAAAAAAAAGAAAAAAAACAGGAATTTGCAGACTTGCACGAGAGCTGCAACTGTGGCAGAACAGAAAAGGATCCAGAGGGCAGAGCGTGTCCGTAGGACATAGAAGACCAAAGAGAGACCATGCCCAACCTGAGGATATCTCTCCTTCAGCTTCTGTCCAAAGAGCGAGGCCCAAAGTCCTACGACTGTAGGGAGTTAAAATTGCGGGTGTGCAGAAGGGTTTGCCGACCAAAGTATAATAATTCACGACCCAGAAAAAGGTCCGATGGGCCAGGGACACCAGTGGGATCAGAGAGCTCTGTGTGTCATTTAAGGCCCCGACCATTTCCGTCTGAAAATGTTTTCAACCGTTTTTATTTCCGTTTGGTTTGCGAGTGAGGACAAACGGTTCAAACGGCTGCAAAGAATTAACCACTTACCACAGCTTTGGGGGTGGATTCCAACCCCAAAGTCTCCTCAGAAAGCTTGGCAATACTGGTAAAACTTGGAGCATAGTCTTGGAGCAAAAGAACTACTCACCGAGGCACGAGATCTTGGAGGCATTTTTGGGTTTGATGGACGATCGGCCATCTCGGTGAACTCGGGCGGCCTGCATCCTGCGACCATCCTGCCGCTGAACCCGCCTTTATGATCACCTTGATGCACCTCATTGTGATAAAGTGTCTTGTTTGCGCCTCACGAAGGCCAAGATTATTTGATCCCTCCAGACCACTTGGACTCACCTGCTCCAAAAATTACCATTTAAAACTGTCTTAACCTGTTTATAACTTTTCAAAAACTGTTTCCATCTTGTTTTGCACGGGTCTGCAAATGAAAACCAAATGGTTAGAGCCTTAGCACTGTCAATGTACATAAAATAATATGATCCTCTTCTCGCCCATCAGGAAGGGTAGGATCCTCAATCCCGTAGAACACCAGGGCAACTTTGCCCGACAAAGCCACTGAGGTAGAATATTGGCAAAGGATAAATCTCAAGAGTGGCGACCATTTGGAAGACAACCACGACTTGAAGTTCAGTCACAGTGTACCATTTATAGAAAGGAAAGATCTAGAGCATTTTCCACGGTATGCATAAGCAAATTTATGAGATTTAACTCGGCAATCATCGGCGCAGCGAACGGCTGGGGCAATCCGAAGAAATTTGGCGGGGAGGAAGCGGATTACGCGAAAATTGCTGACGAAAATGTGATGCACGGCCAAAATCCAAAAATCATGCTCCCTATAAGACCCGTACCTTACGGTAGCGGGAATTTCCTCCCCACCAAAATGCTTCGGCTTCTCTCCTTGCCGATGATTGACACATGATAATGCCGATGCTAAATCCGACTCTTCCGGACTTGCTTGGCACCGCCGTCGATCGATCCGGCAGCTTTGCACTTGTTTGTCGCCTATTCAACCTCAATCCTCCATGTTCCACTCTGCACTGGACTCTCTGCCTATGGTATCGACCCGATTCAAAGGGAAGAAATGTTCCTACTGTTGATATCTATGGGTTCCAACCAAAATCCCACTCCTTATCGCTCAAAATAGAGTACTATCTGAAGGTTCCGGGTCATCTGTGAAGCTTGGATATTAGAAGTGTATTGGAATATTCTGGAAACACCTCAGAACATCGAATTGAAGTATATTTACTATTTAAAGCCCCCAAACTGGGACGTTAGCTCAAATTTTGAGCTTGCAATTGGCGCAAAAAAAAATTTGTTCGCCATTGCACGTGACCTCAATCGTCATTGCAAAAAATGACTATGGTTTGCTCAAAATTGAACAAAATTGTTTGCTTCTGCAGAAGGACACATCTAGGAATGAACGGAGAATTTGCATAATGTCTCAAAATCCTCAATTCTAGCCTACCCTTTGTAGGAATAGGACAATACTGCCGCAAGTTTGGGTCTAACCTCGATATTTGAGCAAAATCAAGGGTATTTTTGTGGAAAAAAGTTTTGTACGCCATTTTCCCACAGAGAACGACCAAATTTCACTCAGATTTGACAAAGTTATAAGGATTCTGCGCTACAGGGAATCCGATCTGCCAACCAAAATTCGGCAGGTTAGTCACAGCCACGGAAAATGAGCTCAAACTATGTAAGAAGAGTATTCGAGTTCGTCTGTCCATATTTTGGACCTAACCATGCCTTTTCCCGGTCAAAAATACAAATCTTGGTCAACTTCACCAAAGTCCTATCAACTCTGACAATTTTGGGCAGATTGTTCCCCTTCAGCAGCAAAATCACTGGTAGACAGCACCTCTACAAAGTACTTCGCCAGAATTTTCAGTTTTTGATGAGCTGCCGAGGAAACCACGGTGTTTCAGCCAAAATCACCGAATATTTGTGCAGGTGGCCAAATTCAAAAAATGGGCACAGGACTTTTACTTGTATTCTGATTTAATACCCGACTTTCCTGTTGACCTAGGCTCAAACATGTGTTCCTGAACAGCCATCTGGTCTATTTACATCACTTTGATTTATTTCTGTCTTATCAATTCATTCTATAGCTGGTCCGTATCATCATGCCCGAGATCCTTCACCTACCTACACCCATGGATCTCGATCACCCAGTGTCGGGTCTTGGCGATGTCGTCGACACTTCAAATGGTATGTTTCACCAATCTTAGTTTGTTCTGTCCTCATTATTGTACCAGTTCCTGGATGTAGTTGTATCTGCGACGAGCCCTCGGCTCGGCTTGTCGCTGTCCTTCTATGTCTGGCTATATCTCGTCTATTATACTCATGAATAAAATGACATCTTTGAATCTTTTGTGTGATATAATGCTTGGAAATCATGTTACCCGCTCCCGTATCTCCGTATTTCATGCCGATCTCCGAGCGATACAGCAATCTCTTGATTTACATGCCGTCCCCCATGCCGGTTTAACTTTAATCCAATGCTAATATCTTCTCCATCATATTGTCGCTGGGGCCTGTGCCGACCATGTAGTTGATGCAGATTCGTCTCCACGACCAGATCGTTCTGCCTGCCGTGCGCTCTGCCAGGATTTCAAGTCAGCTGATATGTCGAAAACCAGTTTCAGTATTATTCTCGATGCAGAGAACAAGCAAATCTCGACTGAGAGTCTGGTGCACATAGCAGCTGCTTCAATATTTATGTATCTGGTGACTGTAACCTCAGCTTCAAGGTATGCTCAGCCATTGGGAAACATGCCGAAGCCCTCAGCTCAGTAGACACCGACATCCGCTCACCAGCATCCATTGCGGATTTTTTCAAGTCGTTTGAGAGTCATCGTAGGCTATTCTTTTGGCTATTGCTGCACTACATTGCATTCAAGTTCCCGTAACGGCGACCAATGGTTTTCTCCATTCTCGGATCACTCAGCATTTGTTATCGGGACACTGCAGTCAATTTTCGCGGTCCCATCTTTTGATATCTCTTCCTCATGACTTATTATTGCCAGATTGTGCTGATGTCCACAACGAATGGCTAGGAAGTAAGTTAGAGGCCGACTTCCAAGTCCACATTCTGACGGCTATCTATGGAAGCAAAATTTCTTTGAAGTCATTGCGCCGAGTTTTGAAGAATTTGGATATTGGACATGAAGAATCGGATAGTATAGGCCTGTTGCACAGAAAGCTCAAGCGCCATATCACTGGCTTGTGCCGAGGTCCTCGACCGTGGAGATGGTGAGCTATGGGACCCGAACGTCGCACCTACTGGCCTGGCGCCAGCCCAAAGAAGAGGGCCAGGGACAACGCCATCGACGCCGCAATCAACAATCTCGGAAAGGTGTCACCCAGCTCCACCACAAGACGGAAGCGCAACATCACCGGTCCTCAGTAGCTATTATATCGTGCCAAAACAAACTTCCCGCTTCATAGTTAGTATTGTACCAACTCCTTCTACACTCTTTAGCCTTTAAATTTGACTCAAAAAATGTTGTATTTTAATGTCCCTTTAATATCATTTGAATCGGGTCTTGATCAAAGCCGGTAGCGGGCCATGCCGCTGGCCGGCCTTACCACTTTATTTGAGTCCAAACTGAGATGGTAGCAACACGAAAAAGTCGTGGGTCACCCAAAATCGAGCAGTGTCCGATTAACGTCGCACGTGATCATCACGGATTGCGTTGGCCACCACCACAGGCTGAGGCTGAGGCTGAGTGTAGCTGGCGCGGTCCGCAGATCCGATAATGATGACTTCTGATGGCAGTTATGTTTACCCGGTTGGCATGCGCAAGGGCATGCGAGTGGCCCGCCCAAAGCCCGCCGATATTTTTCAATACAATATGTTTTATTGCTCCCACTTTTGCTACCTGAGGCATCGTGAGGTATCGTGAGGCACCGGGATTCCATCCCCCGCCTTCAAGGCTACTAAGCCGCTACTTTCAGAACGCGAAAATGGTCGAACAACATCTATCGACTTATTTGCTTCATCACACAAAAAGGGTTCGACTGGGACAGCCGCAGAATTGTTGGGTGTGGGAAGACCAGCGGTGGTTCGAATCCCGAACCGCTGATCCCCAGGTCGTAGGGCGATGGTGATGCGAGAGGATGAACCCCACCACCGCCCTACCTGCGTGCTGTCCCCGATATTGAACCTATCTGCGAATATAAGGAAAAATATAACGAGTTACTGTAATATTTGGAAAGTAAGCCAAGGCGCGGGTGGGCGGGGAAACTTTTTAGTATCGCAGGCGAATGAATCCGCAGCTCTTGTGGCTGGATCCCGAGCTACGTGGCGGAGCATTGTCGTGGTCAAGAGAGAAAGGGTCCGGCTATCACGCCATCACTCCGCCAGCACAAGACGTTGCACTGCCTCCGCAAGCTACAGCAGTCCATCCAACTACACGCACAAACTGGGTATAATCGCCGTCAAGCAGTTGATCCGCTACTACCCTTGCATTATCGTGGCAGCAAACTCATGTCCTTCTTTTGTCCCATAGATTAGATTGCCGCGCACCATTTTTTGCTTTGAAGACAAGACATGCCTTCGCTTCGCTCCGGCAGGAGGATATACAAGAAGCGGCCCACTCGGCCGATTTAGAACGGCGGCACTTCGAATAAAAGGCGGCTCAGAGCCGCCTTTCAAATGCAGGAGAGCCGTGCTTGGCGTAAAGGCGGCACTTTCTATTTGGGGACGCACACATGGCCAGTGATGCGAAGGAAGTCGTGCACCCTCTTTCTCTTCCTCCCACATCGCGAGCGCCACCAGATGTTTGAGCGTGACAATGCCGGCGCAACACTTGCGCACCGATCTCGCGCTCATTGGCGGGCTGCCGTCGCCTGTATTTGCGTACCTACGTGAGAACTGCGCTTCTCATCCGACTTGCGCTGACGAGATGTTCTCAGCGGCGTTGAACGACATCGCTGTGATCTCATCTCCCGAAGCAGTCCCAGCCGTTTATTTGAGTATAAAACGCGCGTGCAACTCGGAGTTGCAAGGTTGTAGAAGGGCCGCATGAGCACTCGCAGCTGTCGGGACAGATGAGTGCATGTGTTACATCCAATAACTAATAAAGACTCACACCTACTGGTCAAGACTGCGGACAGCCCCCGCATCCCAAGTCCCGCGTGTGCACCCTCCGAGGTCTTTTCGTCCCAGTTCTGCTAAGACACGTGTGAACACCAAGAAACTGCGCACGGAATCCTTCATCCGCCGCCTTCGTGCCTACCCACGTTCGGGTCCCGCAACGCCGACGCCACGCAGCTGCCGACTCCAGATTTAGACGCCGGATTGTGCTGGGGTTTTGTCGAAGCGCCGTGCAGGCACTCAAGGCTTGCAACCAAGTGAGTAGCTGTTTTCTATTCCGGATTGACAAAGACTTACCACCTAAAATCCAAAAATTCGATGCAAGGGAGCACCGTGCCGCAAAGCAGTTTTCCCGCATCGTCAGTAGTAGTACAATTCTCACAGACATGCTGTATGTACATGCCTTTATCGCAATACAATTGAATTCAAGTCCAGCTTCGATAAGTAATAAAGTTGAAGTCCCACAAAAAACACGTTATGAATCCTTGTTGTGTTTGAACAGACGCCAATAAACCAGCCGAAAACTCTCTATGCATCACTTCTGAGTTCAATTGCAACAAAAACACGCATCTCGGCGAGAAACTCCGAAGTGCCGCTCTTTATTTCAATGGCTGTACTTGAGCCGCTGATGGCGTGCGAAGAGCCGCGGATGCAGGTGCATGTGCCGTCCATGATGTGAAGTGCCGCTGTTCTAATTTTGTCGAGTGGGCCGCTTCTCGTTGGTCGCTGGGCGGGTATTGAGCATGCTGAATAGATTGGATTGCGATATTTTGTCGACGCCGAGTGGACCTGAGTACATGCCACCTGCATCTCCCGTAATTAGGATGGACTTAGGGAATTAAGGACGACTTATTTGAAGGTTGAGCCTCAACAATATGTTTGCTGTATCGACACTAAGGTCGTTCCTCCGTAATAGAAATTTATGAGAGATATATTAGCCTTGCAACTGGCGGCCCGAGCGAAGCGACGGCACATCTTGTGCCTAATAAGCATATAGAATTAATATTAATGAATGAGATCGATGTTGGCTTTCGTGTGGCTTTTGCTTTCGTTGGGCTCACTATTTTTATAGCATGGCATTTCATCCTCCTCCCATCGCATCGCATTATAACGATGATCATACCTCGAATCGATCGCGATCGCGATATCGATATCGTACCGGATTGGGTGCAGCTTGCGGTCTTGCCTCCGCTCTTCTTGCTTCCCTCTGCTTGATTACTCTGCTTGATTCCTAGTACTCCCAGACTCAGCACTCAGTTCTTAGTTCAATTCACGCGGAGTCTGTCAGGACAACCCTTGGTGGGAGGGAGCTTCAAGCCCGCCGCCAGGGCGTGAGGTCTCAAATCTCAAATCCAGTCGTTTGATGCTGCGCCGGCGGCCGATCGCGAGGGACTGGGTGCTGGCGCCAAATCAGCGTCGGCTTGCAGACATGTACACGGAAATTGGTCAAAGTTTTGATATGCTCAAAAAAATCCTGAGAGGCTTTGAGAGCTGACTCCATGGCCAGTCTAGGCGAGCTCGATTCTCATTTGGTTTTTTAAGTAATCGCCTATCACTATCAGATTTGTTCCCGAATCTTACTTACCAGCATTTCTCTACCTCCTCAGCGTGCCGAATTCCCAGTTCATTGTGAGCGAGATTTAGTTATTATAATGTTCAGCCTTTCCCTGATCTATCCATTACGATCACCGCTGCCGCAGGTTTGATTTTGAGCTAGTGGATTTGACCCTCTGTCGTGCCGGAAATATCTCTTGACCCGCCTCTGTATCTTGGCTTTTCGGTCAGATTCAGCACTCTTCGGCTCATAGTCTGCCGACTGGAGGTTATGGCAGGGTGGTTCGAGAGCGGGTCGATCCCGAGGAGGGCTGTAGCAGGAATTTCACTCGCGCTCAATTGCACTTGAACTCGTTCAGCAGTTAACACAGTAAAGCCCACCAGGGCTTTACTGTTCATTACACCATATGTAATTCGTTAAGGAACTCGTTACTGACATCTATTTGTTTGGATTCAGAGTTCCTCCCTGAATAGAACTATTGACCTGTCCAACCGAGGCGCAGACTTTTCGGTGTGTAGTCCTTCATCTCCACAACATTCCGGCCGAACCCCGTCGTGTTATCATATTTACCCCTGAGGTGCACTCTATATATCAATGTACATGTCTGGCACTGAAATCACTCACCGGTCATTCCCGTCTATGATCGTCAGCCCAGGCGGCGCAATGAGATGCACTAGCGCGGCGTACGACGACTGACCCAGGAGGAGGAAGTCGTTCTGGCTCAGCGCCTGCAGGTCCGCAAGCGCATCCCCCGAGTCGATAAACGTGTACTCCGTCTCGTGCAGGCGCGCGAGGACGCGGGGGTCCGCATCCTCCATCGCAATGCTGAGGTTGACGCCGTGCGCGCCCATCGTGGCACGGATGTCCGCAAGCACGCGCACGATGTCGGGGATTCCGATCGAACCACGGAAGCCATCGTCCCACTGGCCTGCGGTGTCGCCCCAGCGGATGTGCACGCCGACAGCCGCGGCGCGCTCCGGCGGGAAGGCGAGCGGCGGCGGCAGCGCGGGGGGCGGGTACGGCCCAAGTCGTTCACGAATCCAGCCTGTTATGCAGCCGTTTAGGTTCTCCGTCGTCTGTCCGCGCGTGGGCTTTAAGGTGAGATATGGATCAAGGCTGCAGTGCGCACCTCGTTCTCATCACCATCCAGGATCCCCGTGCACTCCGCCGTCTCTGCCTTTATGCGCTCCATCTCCAGCAGAGCCGCACCCTCCCCTGCACACCACCCGCGCACGAGCTCCGCACGCCGCGGCTGCGGTAAATGATCTTTTATCCGACACGCATTGTGCGCGTCCACATTGAATGCCGCTGGGTGCAGCGCCCCGTTGTATATGTCCGACGTCGAATGCTCGTGCTCCGAATTTTCAGATGCAAGCAGCAAGATTGAGTCGAGCGCGCGCGACAAGATGATGCTCTGCTTAAAATGCTGGAGCGCAGACTTGGCGAGGACGAGGTGAGTGGTCGTTGGGAACCTGCCCTAAGCGCGCGGACGGACTCACCCCAAATCCCTCCGATCCTATGGTACCTACTCGCAGATACACCCGCTTCGTCGTATTTGTCTGCATCTCAGATAGGTGTGTTTGTATGTGATGCGGCCGGTGTATCCCTTTCACTCGCGGTGGCCTCCCTGAATTTCTCCAGAACAATGCTGTGGTCACAACGCAGCAGAGGGCGAGGCCGGCGCATAACCACAGCATTTGTCGACTGTGTTTCCGTCGTGGCGGGACCTCTTCTTCCGGCTCTGCGATAGTGGAGAGGCGTATGGTCCATGGTGGGAAGGCCATGGTGGTTTAGACTGACCATGCCCACACCTCTAATATTTAGAAACTCTCGGAGAACGCCAAGGCTGTTTAGGTTTGAGAATAGACATTTATATGGGTTTGTGTTACTACCCGCCACGGGGTGCTGCGGTGAATATACGTTGCTGAGGGTGTCGTATCTGCCGTGATGATACAGGTCGTGGACTCTGCTTGAGATCCGAACATCGTTTCAAATACCTGACGTCTAGATGGCCTGCGACGGTGTCGGTGAATTTCTCTAATTCCAGAGGAATTTTTTCCATTGGGGGCCATCGAGTAGGGTGAGGAATGAAATAACTGGCCAAGCAGGGTGCCGTATCAGCTCGTTTAATTTTGAACATTTGACAACGGTACGTGTTGGAATCGTCGCTGATGCAGGATGGAGGCGACTTGTCAGCCCGGACAGAGCCACGTGAGCGCGACGCGAACGTAGCACACAACGTGGAACCTACGTGTCGTGGACGTGGATGACACGCGTCGTAGACGTGTCCTACGGACACGTTGTATGCACAGCCATCAGCTGGAACCATGGAGACGCGTTGAGACGCATCTGGACGCGTCTTTACTACGTGTTTCACGTGCCATGCATTGTTCCTTCAGCTGGAGAGTTCGAACTCAGCATTGTCCAGTTTACTATTGTTCTAGCTATTCATTGTAATCCTGAGGAGTATAGATACTGTACTGTACTCTCACTGAATATATACAGTTTTTTCCCTTCATTTTCCAGTAGGTTATGGGCCCCGACCTTGCCTAAACTTACTCCTCATTTTCTCACTGTCCCTATGTCAACTACCAACCTCGCCGACTATACGCCATCATCGTTGTTCCGGATCGAGCAGCTCAACGAGACAAACTGGGTACCGTGGAAGCGCCGTGTCACCGCCATATTTCGCGAGCGCGCACTCTTGAAGATCGTCGAGGGCACCACGCCAAAGCCTGTTGCCGCTGACCCCGAGAAACAGACGACAGATGAGCGAAAGAAGATGGAGCGATGGGAGGAGTTAGACGGGAAAGCACAGACACAAATCGAGCTCACCTTGAGTGACTCGCAGATGGTACACATCGCGGGCGCCAAGACAGCAGCCGAGATGTGGTCGCAGCTGAAACAGGTGAAGGAGAGAGGTGGGAAGTTAGGAATATTGTCGCACCGACGCCGTTTGTACCGCACAATTGCCGATGACGCGACGGATATCGCTGTTCATGTGATGGACTTGAGACGGATTCAGGAGGAGCTCGCGATACTCGGCAGCTTGATCTCTGACGAAGATTTCTTGATGTTGATAATCAGCTCGCTTCCCGAGTCATGGGACAACTTCACGTCTGCGTACCTCGGCGCATCGAGCAATGCCCCAACCATCTCGTCACATGAATTTATTTCCCTGATTCTTGAGGAATATCGTCGCAGGCAGGAGAAGAATGGTGATGGGAGCGCTGCGATGTACGGACGAGCAAAGCGTGGCGATGAAGGAGGAGGAAAGGTCAGAGTGGAGTGTTACAATTGCCGAAAGAAGGGACATATTGCCGCCGATTGCTGGTCAAAAGGTGGAGGAAAGGAGGGAGAAGGTCCAAGCAGGAGAAAGGGAGAGGAAAGGGTTAATTGGGCGGACGACGTCGAGAAAGAATTCTTCACGTACTAATACACCACCCAATCCAAATTCTCCCCTTTACTTTCGACTGGACGACCCCTGGACCTTGAGATGATGGAGCGGCAGATGGACCCGACGATGGAATTGGAAAATTGGAAACACACCGCTGCAGGCTCTAGGACGTGCACACAGAGTACTTGATGTCCCATCAGCACCGACTTGCGCGCACAATAGATTGTGCGTCGGAGCGATTATCGAGTCAAGGCTATGGAGAACAAGACTGGATGTCTGTACCCATTAGCTGCGCGAGCCTGGAAGCAAGTGCAAAGAGAGGCGCGCAAGGGCGCGCACGCCGCCGCGGAGGCGAGCAGCCAACAAGACGTGAGATCACACTCCAGAACCCCACAATGCACACGCACACATGAAGCGGAGCAGCCGAAAGAATCAATGGGACGATCCTCGAGCTTGCCCGTACAATGGGCGGTAGCACAAACAAAATTTACTGGCCATTCTTTGGGAGTCAAATGTCGAGTTCACGGTGAATATCCGAAACTGTGCACCGACGCGCACTCCAGGGAATGAGCGGTTGGAGGCAAACGGCCACGAAAAAAATCTCAATGGACCGCACCTTTGGGAGTTCAGGTGCGAGGAATGGGCAAAACGTGAGCCAATGCAACAAGCTGTCTAAGCTAGGAAGAGATCACGAGAGGGCGGGGAAATTTATATTCGTGGGATTCGGAGAACATACAGACAATGTCGTATTGATAGTGCCGAGCACCCAACCCCTGGTCGATCTGCAGCTCGAGGGGGAGTTGGGAATGCCGAGCCAGCAATCTCCCACAGAATACGCTGCATACCCTGACTCCGTGGAGAACCAGAAGATAGCGCCAAGTGAGGGGGAGCCACCAGCGCAGAGAGAGTCGAAGCAGGAGGCGCTGACCGCTGAGTCGCGAACGCAAGCGCAGACCAAGTCGTAGCAGCCACCGCTCCAGAAATCCTCGCAGCTACTGAGCACACCTTCACTGGCAACCTCACCGTCAGAACTTCCACCTGCACGAGAACCAAGACCAGACCAGATGTCTATCCAGCGCAACAATTCCGCATCCAGCGCCCGAAGATCAAGAGAATTTGGAGCCAGAGAAGAGTGGAATATACATTTGGAAGAGTCTTGAAGCTGCCAGCACATCCAGGACGCACAGAGAAGCGTTGAGGACTTGCAGTCGAGCAAGTAGTAGGAATGGAAGGACATGACAGGACCGGAGATAGATATGTTGAAGAAGAACTGAACAGACAACCTCTTGGAGGTGCCATGGGATTGTGAGGCCCTAGGGATGTCTGCTTCCCTTTGTCCATCTCGAATCGCTGCGCACCGCACTTGTTATCACTGCTTGTGGGAATCTTGATGATCTATCGAACGGCGAGCCCAAAGACGATGCAGTGGCCACCAGCATTCAGAGAGGAGACAAGATGTTTGTCCAGATTGTTGAAGACAATCTACGAGTTCAAGTCAATGGAATCACAAGCTCAACAAGAAACTCGAAAGGAAACGCACCCGGTTTGGCTCACCGAGACAGCCGTCGACCACCACACTTTCTGTGTGGACATGAAGGCGAGCGCACTCGGGGGACTAGTTTGGAGGATTATTCAAGCCGATATTGTCGACGCCCGTGGCAGGAGGCAGAAAGTTGGATGAGAGTAGAAACGAAAGATCCACACGAGATCATCATGATCAAGATGATCGTCGATCACCCGAATCGCCATGGCTCGAGAAACCCAAGCACGACGAGTTCACGCGCGCATTGGGCTCTGGCCGGTCTGAGGGGGAGTGTTGGAATCGTCGCTGATGCAGGATGGAGGCGACTTGTCAGCCCGGACAGAGCCACGTGAGCGCGACGCGAACGTAGCACACAACGTGGAACCTACGCATCGTAGACGTGTCCTACGGACACGTTGTATGTACAGCCATCAGCTGGAACCATGGAGACGCGTTGAGACGCGTCTGAACGCGTCTTTACTACGTGTTTCACGTGCCATGCATTGTTCCTTCAGCTGGAGAGTTCGAACTCAGCATTGCCCATTTTACTATTGTTCTAGCTATTCATTGTACTCCTGAGGAGTATAGATACTGTACTGTACTCTCACTGAATATATACAGTTTTTCCCCTTCATTTTCCAATAGTACGGGACCCGGAAGCAATCTATTAGTATGTTCAATGCGTCCCTTCTCCCGAACAGCCTTCAGCACCTACTATTGGTTTTAACTGGCCCGACATCTACGAAATGAACGCTCAACAACGGTGCGGGATGTGTTCAATACGTTCCTTCTCCCGATCAGCCGTCGGCGCCATCTACAAAATAAACGCGGCTGTCGTTCAGATCTGGCCTCAGGTAGATTTCAACATGCACTCCATCCCCATACAATGCCACTGTTCTCACCGAGCATAGTATCCGCATTCCAGTCGATCTCGAACTGTGCAATGGCGGCGGATTAGGGGTCAGTGCAGGTGACGCCAGTGCTGCCGCTTTGACGCCTTGTTGACGCCCCCAGTGTCACCTCCCTGTCACGCAAGTGCCGCCCCCAATGCCAGCACAGCATGGTGGTGGTCGACTCGAGCGTGCGTCACGGTGGTGCTGAGGATGTCCACTGACCCGCAGGCAGTCTCTTATAATTAAACCACCGAGAATCGGACTTGATACGGTAATCTCGGTCGTGATTGTGTGCGGGATTTCGAGTGCGGGACGCGCTGGCCATGGGCGGAGGAGGTGTGGATGTACGGTGCCGCAGCGGCAAGATCAAGAGCAATCTCGGGGCGGTATCGCGATTGCGATCGGGGAGGGCAGGGAGGTCGATTGCGAGGCAATTATAGGCAATTATGCGGCAGGCGGGAGCAAGAATCTAATCTCAATGTGTTTATTCAGCGGTAACACCTGACGAAGCCGCCGCGTCTCTTATTCGCTTGATTGATACCTTCGCAATGGCGATGACCCCGGCGCCCAGTACGTCGTTGTGCAATATGCAATCCTTATCTGGCTCACGTACCTTCGCACTTCTGGGAGCCGATTTACAGTGCCGTCGCACTTCGAACGCCTTGCTTTACCCAGCTCCCGTCCATGCATCTCCGCTCCCTAACATTCCGCCTACTCCTCCTCCTCCTCCTCCCTCTCCTCCCTCGTGCATCGTCCTCGTGAACGAAGAAGTCGCTGCTGCTTCGCAGATTACACCCCGTTGTGACTGCAGATCCCCCCAAGCAGACTCGCAGAAGGATGTCACGACCCAGGGAGTATAGCGGTGAGACGGCGCAACACCAAATGCACGTCCTCTAGCTATTTTTGCGCTTATAAACACATCATTAAGGCGCAGGATAGTTTCAGTGATATACAAACATAGCTGTATACCTGAACTCTGTTAGGTGATATAAAGGAGAGTCAGAGCGAGCTCCGACTACTGACTGTAGTATTTAGAGCACGACCGCGGTGACGCCGCAGTGTGTTGTACTCTGAATACACTACCAAGGAGATATACCCATACACGCCTATAACCGATTCGAGGGATCTATTCCTATAAAAGCTACCCAGAGACTGCATAGATGAAGTTGCGAGACTTAACATGTTGCGCGGTACATTAAACTGCATAGGAGAGTTACCGTGGTATCGCCGCAGCACCTCTCTGCCAAAGACATAATTGTGTTAACGGTTACACTATGGAGGAAAGCGGCCGCGGCAACGTTGCGGCGTCCCATAGAAGTGTATAACCTACCGCGGTGCCTACTAACGGGCCGCGGTTGAGCGTAAACTCATTGTTACCCCAAGCCAGGGAACTGCCAAAGCGATCGACGATCACGTGGCGCCGCGGCGCGACGCGACCTGTCAAATCAAAGACATACAAGTCCTAATCTGGATTCTAACGATCGGATTCAGGCACCCCGGACCTTCGCGGGCCAGTCACTGCCCGCGGCCGGATCCACCAAAGACAAGCATGAGGAGGAATGTATTGAAAAGGCTGGGTTCAACCCCAGGCCAGCGCGGCATCGTACTGCGGGTGCGGAAGGCACCGCGGCATTGCCAATATACCAAATATAGACCGCGGGGGTCAAAACCGACGATCTCCTGGCCCCAAGAGCATGCGGGATCGACGAAGAACCACGAGGGAACGAACCTACATGACCAAGCACCTCATCTCAGTTACCATATCTAGTTTATCTCCTTTCGTTTGTACTAGTACTATAAAAGCAGCCTGTAGAACCCGCATACAGCCAGTTCATCGCACCGTCTATCGGCGTGGGTGTCCTCAGGCATATTTCGCGGATATTCGTTTACTATCTCTGTTTGTGACTTGTCTATGAATTGAAGTTGGTTGTTGGCTCGAATTGTCAAGCAAGGGACTCATCAGTTAAGCTTCAAACGGTTAACCACCTGAGAATTGGTTGTGACTTGTCAGCTGCTTTGCCTTCACACTCATCAGGGAGAGTCCTGTCATTAGCTGTTGGATCGATTAGTTGGACTTTGCAATCTTTGCTTAAGCCGTTACTATAAAAGTGAAGGAAACGTCCCTAAACGAGGACAAGTTTAGGTCTACTGTACGGGAGAGTCCTGCAGTAAAGAGAATTGCCAAGGAAGAAACAGCTTGCCTCATTATAGCAATTGGAATTGGCCATTGCTGGGGATATTTTGTGAACACCAAGTACAAACTCTGCCCTGAAGCGATAGAACTATCTTTATAGTCACTACCTTCTTGTATCCGTCTCATACAAACGTTCATCCAACGCCGCGGCGAAAGATAACTGCTGTAACTTGCCAAGTGAAGTGCTGCGGGGACTTTGTTAGTGCCTCATAGTACTTGTTTTCGTTGTTAACTGTACAATCCAAACCTGCTGGCCGCATACTACGGTCCGGACCCGAACTCACCTGAGGATCGCGCTAGTCTTTGGGAGTGATAAGATATTGTTTGTGTGGTTTTAGTGTTGTTTCCACAACACGCTATAACTAGCATATTCAAGATGTTGATAAGCCGTGTATCTGTCTACGCGGGGAATTTACCAATTTCCTGTATTTCACAAATACTACACATGCGCACTCCCTTATATACATGAGCTAGCGTGAGCCTCGAACGGCTAGTTACCAGTCACATAGTGCAGATTGGCTCTCCGAGGAGAACGTTGCGACAATCCTGAAAAGCATTGAAGCATGAGTCTCCACGGAAACTCAATCAGATACAATCAGGCAGTACCCGAGGTCTTACCGGAAGTGCTGTTTTTACTAGACTTGGATTCAGAGGGATAGGCGAGATTATAACAAAGTCATTGCAGGGTAACCAGACATAGTCCTGGACCCGCCTCCGAGGAGACGTCAATTTGGCGTTGTGTTGACCGGATAGTAGACGTGTCACCTCACGTGTTCTAAACAATAGCTGTGATCTTGAATCAGCAACGATCGAGAGCCCAGACCTAGCTTGACAGCTGTCTCGGAAAGACTGCCGAGCCTCGGAAAGTTATCCGAGTCTCGGAAAGGCATCCGAGTCCCGGAAAGGCAGCCGGGTCTCGGATCGCTAACCGAAACAGAAGAAGCCGAGTTGGCATCAGAAGGTTCAAACCACTGGTTCGTCCAGGCGGGTTTTAGGTTCCTACAAAGGGCAGAGGAACTTCAGTATTACGGGAACACTCACCGAGGAGAACTAGACGAAGAAGACCTATCCGAGGAACGAGTCGAACGAGGGATTATTCCGTTCCTCGAAGAACATCATTTCCAACCCAACCGGTTGTGAGGCCGCGCTATGGCCTGCATCACTACGAGGGACCAATAGGCGTAGAGGGACGATCGGTAGACGACATATTGCGTGCTCAGTGGCTCGGGTTCCTTTCCGAGGTCACCTAATCTTTATTTATCATCTCATTTTAACTGTATAAAAGGACTACATACCTACCTAGTTAGACAGCGAACTACCCGGAGCTGGGGCACAGGACAGTGTCACAGGTTTTGGTCAGTGTCGGCTCTAAAGGACATTTGCTACACGCACCTGTACTTTGTTACTCGGAAAGATTGATTGGCACACTGTTGGAATCTCACAGACCCATCCGCGTTCAATCACATTTGAGTACATACCCGAGGCGGACCGTCTCAAAGTTTCTATTCTAGACTCAGCAGACCGTTGCAGTCGACCTCACTTCCTCTTTATATCCCGGCGGACCATCGAGGATTGTTATCCCGCTGAAAAGCACAAACCCGTTCTTCGGAACAAAACACGCCAGTTCTCTGAACTGTAATCCACATAACCTACTGTTCCCAAATTGCTTGTGAAACTTGTCAAGGTTTCCGAGGAGATTGATAGACTGTGTCCGAGGAGAACCTTTCCTCGTACAACTTTACTTGTCTTCCGCGAACGATTCACCTGCGCTATAGAATCTAATACTTGATTCTCACCCCCGAACACGCACGGCTGTTCACTCATCGCACGATTGGAGTTGTAGTTTGGTTTTAGTGTTGTTATAGTTTAGTGGATATATTTCCATTGAGCTAGAATATCATTAGAGCGTTTCCACCGCACCTAGAGTGAAAGCCCTTCAACGTATTGTAAGCGCACCGTTTCAGCAGTGTGTTCGTTGTTCTTTTGAGCACCCCACCGCTCTCTTACACTGCCCGCCGCTCTCCTCAGTCGCGCTCCACCACTCTTTATCCACTCCACTCTTGTGAATCCTAGCCCACGCTTCCTCTTCCATTGCCCCCTCAGCTCTTCCACTACCCGCTGCTCTCGTTGATTGTACTTGTATTATCCACCCTGCTCATTCAGTGCACCCAAAGCTCGGGCTCTTCCACTACCCGCCCCTTTCGTGTCATTCTCGGCTGACACTGGGGCTTACTTACTTACACTGCAGTGGTGCCCGCGTTATTCTGCAGCTCCTTCCGCCCCCTCTCCGCTACATTTGGCGACGTGTATGCGGTCCATACGGACTGCTTCCCAAGCTTGAACTTTGCGGGTGCGGGGGTGCCGGTTGGGTATGGGTTTGGGTTTGGGTTTGGGTTAGGGGCTGATTGCCAGGGACCAGGGACCAGAGCGCGTTTCCCGTCTCCGTCTGTCCTTCTGCTTTTTCTTTGGATGATCGCTTTTCCCATTCACGTCTTTGAATCTTCTCTCATCCCCTCCCTATGCATCTCATCTACGCCTCTCCTCCTCTCCTCCTCTCCCCCTCTGCTCCTCTGCTCTGTCATCCCACCCACCTTCTACTCCTCTCCTCCTCTGTCATCCCACCCTCTCATCCCATTCTCTGCTCCTCCTCTCTCATCGCACCCTCTCCTCCTCTACTCCGTCATCAGACGTTGACCGCATGCGGTGTGTAGTTCGGCGTTAATGGCCCCCTTCCCCCTCCTCCGAGATAGTACTCGTCTCGCATGCGCCTCACACCTCTTGCCGGTGCGGGTGCGGGTGAAGGTGTGAGCGCGGGGGATACCGTCCCTCCGTCCCTCCGTCCCTCCTTTCCTTCCTGGGTGTGCGGTGCCTTACGGCGCCTATCTTGTCCACTAAGCTGATATCTCGTTTTCGTGTTCGTCTTGGCTTGGATTTTCTTTATCTATTATGTAGCGAGTCAATTGCAAACCGAGTTCCTACTATTGGTGTGAACCGCATGGTCAAGCTTGGATCTCCAACATAGTCGGCCTATGTATATGGATGGGCTCGCGGCGATAAATGCTAAGGTGGCCGAGAAGGCAGTCTCTGATAGTAGTGCCGTGAGCTGTGAGCCGTGAAAATGACAGGTCGAGGGAGTGGGAGAGAGAGTGGGAGTGGGAGGAGGAGTTGTCGTTTACCATGGCAATCATTATCGGTCCTTGTGCTTTGCTATCTGTTGCAATACCTCCACATTATTTTATTCAGTTCTCTACTTACATGTGATACTGTTCTTATCTATTGGATATTCGCCCACGTATAAAAAGCTAGAGTACTTGTGGTAGTTACCTCACTGGTTTGCCTCACAATTACCTCTTGCTTGAAAACACCCTTCCTGAGCAATTTCTATAGACTGGTTCAGGTAAGTAGCGTAAGAATCGAAGGCATACATCCCGCGAGTGAGTTGAGATATTCTTTGCGAATTTACATGAACATTTCATGGCATGCTGAATTCTTTCGCGGGCGGATGCCCAAGACGGCGAAAACGGTCTGAATCGAAGGTATACATCGCGCCAGTGAGTTGAGATCTTTTTTTTTTTTTGCGAATTTATATGAACATTTCATGGCACGCCGAATTTTTTCGAGGGAGGATGCCCAAAACGGCAAAAACGGCCTAACCGGCCACCCGGCTAAATCCTTCGTTGGCACTCGTGCTATTCACCCCAGTTCATCCCAAATCATTCATGGATCGAGATACACTACTGTATTACATACCCTCAAACTGTAAGTATAACATGTACAGGGACCACGACTATCCACCACCGCATCTTCGGTCTCCATCACGTCCAGTGGGGTGCGCACCGAGATCTGCCAGGTTTTGTCAACTTATTATACTACCCTAATGAATACTGCGGACGCCGAACCTTTAACCACGCAAAAATGCGCCCCAACTCCGCCGTCTGGAGTAGATATTCACGCTTGTTCCTTGCAAGTGCCCCGAGCGTCGCGGGGAGCATGCGCCAGACAAAGTCCTCCGTCATTAACGCTGCCATAGTATCAATGTCGCCGGCGGTAATCGCCTCGACGAAGGCCGACGCAATTTCAGTAGGGGATTGGGGTGTGATAAGGCTGGTCATTGGATGTCACCGTTCAAGACCATGCCAAGCACTTGCATTTAAATACCTGTGTGGTCCACTTTGACAGTTGGTTCGGCAGCGCACTACAACCGTCTTACGCAGCCAAACGTCCACCAAGCTTCATTTCAGCTACTGAATATCGGCTAGTGTTAACATTTCTTGGGATAGTTCAACTCCCAACTAGCATTGAATTGACAAAGAGAGAAATTCAACCATCCCTTTGGAATTTGAACATGACGTGCGATCCTCAAGTGAATCAAATCCAAGAGTGGGCCTAAGCAATAGGAAAAGCCCGTCCATCGCATGATTTCGGCAGCTGAACAAAAGAGATACTGATAAGAGTTGCCTCCATCGTGTGAGCCAGAGAAAAGGAAGGGCAAAAATTGAACTGAACCATAGACGAGGATATCCTCAACATAACTCTAACGGATGACTTGAAATTGCAACAGACAATGATATGGAGCATTCAGCACCTAGAACGAAAGCGATAGCTAGCCCAGAAAACGATGGCCAGGGTCCGGGTCGAACGGTGTATCTTGCGGGGAACATATGCTTTACCTTTATGGAGTGTGGGGGTGGACCGTGCACCACCGAAACTGGATCCACCAATTTTTTCTCCCCAACGTGGCACTGAAAATCTTGTCTGCAAACTCAGCGCAAGGCTGAGACCCACCGTACAAAAAAGCCCGAGAGCAACTGGCGAAGTACATAGTACGAAAAGACCAACTTCAACGATCTTGGTTCAGAACCGTTGCAATTGGGTCGCAAGGAGTCTCAAACCCCGAGCGGTTGAAATATGGAAGCCGAACCCACGGGTTCATGGGTTCAACAGGAAGAACTAAGGCGCCAAACATTGGAAATCGAACGAAAGGGACACATCGCAGTGGAATTGCGCTGCTGGAATGATCCTTTCGCCGGGTTCAAAGTACGAGGTTAAGGCAGATCTTCAGATGTTCGTAGAATTACATGCACCATTGACAGTACCAGATGTTGCAATCCAAACCGGTTCTGAAGCGTAATTAAATATCCGCACTATGACTCGCAACGTTAACGCCAAATCAGCGGGCAGCTTAGAACAAGAAAAAAGACATCGAACCAAAAAATCTTAGCAGAAGAGGAGGATGAAGCTCAGGCCCGAGTCGAACGGGCTTCTCTTATAGGCAAGTTCTGCAGTACATACGGATTCTTTGCTGGTGTGGACGGTCCACCACCGAACCAATATCCATTGATTTCTGTTCTTGTGTGGAAAATGGGCTCTAAGATAACCGGGAAGCCCTTTCACCTGCTAAGCGCTGAACAGATTCAGGGGCCATCACAAAAGAGAGTATCACGACAGAAGGAGCGAGTCAAGAACGCTATTTAACCGGAAAAATGGCTCGGACCCATGTCGAACAGGCGTCTCCGCAGCTCAAGTCTAGCATCAACCTATGAAGTCTGGGTGAACCGTCGACCACCGAGCTAATATCCTCTATGTTTTGTCCCTAACATAGGTCATCAATTTGGGACTGGCTATAGAGTGTAATGATCCTCACTCAACGTAGAAAGAATGGAGCGTCGATGGTGATCAGAAAAGGACGGATTCATGTTTCAAACCTTGTCTCAACGTTGTAATTGTCCAACCTTCAAGCACCCCTAACTTATGACTAGATCTTGACTAGATCGCGGTTAACCGACCAATTTTTGCTCAGTGAGCTGCAGAATTGATGGGTGGAGGAGTATTATACAGATGAATATGATAGGATTGTAACGCGCGCTCGATCTGCGTAGGATTCCCACGCCAAGCTTATAGGACCCGGATGGGGACGTACAATATTCCCAGACCTCGTGGAGCTCCTACAACAATCGCGTTACTTGGAACGACACCTGCTTGTTCCAACCCGCTCTCGCAAACCGCGATATCCGATTAAGGCTTATTCAACGCGTGAAGGAGGAGCTGAATGGTCCCGAACAAACTGGCGATGTCAGAACTCGTGAGTATTTCTTTCTCCCTTCTCAGTATCCGACAGCTGCATCTATAATTCACAGAAGTCGCTGTATATCTCGCACAACAGCAGGCCCTGCCTCCTGCCCAGCGTTACCTCCAGAGTTCCATTATCCGGGACGGACGTACAGTAATCTTTGGTATTCACCCGGAGCTCATCAAGAACATCCATCGTGTGCGAACTCTGGACTGCAATACGACGTCGAAGGTAGCATGCAAATCTTTGAGGTAAATGCATGGCTTACTGCGATCAATGAGGGTGCGTATCAACCTGCACGCAATTTCTGATCATTAATCACTTAGTACAGCTCCGCGTAATTGATCTCTTTTGTACATTGTACTGCACTTCAGCTCAATGAACTTCCTAACAGCCCAACGACTCGGATACCGTCATCTCGACAATTGTGCATTGAGGGCACCACTTGTGCGCCACGATCATCCCGCAATCTCAACGTGAAAGCCTGGTCTTTTTCCGCCGCCCACTGGCATCTTCTCCACTAGGCTTGAGCCACGGTAGATTCTTGCACCGGCCTGCCCCAGGATTCCCCCTTGACTGCAGAACTAATTTATAAATCGGTTGCCAGCCGTATCACGTATGCAGCCGTGGCCATAGTCATACTTCCACCTAATTTTGATAGTAATACTAATAGTACAGTAGCGTGCTTCCGACCACGCCAATTGACAATTGAGTGAGCCCTCCCCGAAGGCGGAGGCGGGGGGAGGGGGCGCGATGGAATACAAAGAAAAGGAAAAGGAAAAGGAAAAGAAACGCCGCGACATGCGACGTCGGGGGAGGCTCAGGCCAAAAGTCAAAAGCACCATGGCCAGACTTTTGTTGTCGACCATAAAGCGGAGCGGGGATAAGTTGTAATTGCCGTGAAATCGACGAGGGAAAGGGTCGGTTACTGCCGTGGAATTGCAATATTACTTGACGTCAGACGAGGGACTCGCGCCAAAAAATAAAAAAGAATGGAATTGAATTGAACGATATATACATACCAAGAAAGACAAGACCAGACAAGAAGATATTGGTTTGGTTTGGTTTGGTTTGGACAAAATCAATCGGATCTACCAGGCGAGTAGCCTTGCTTCCAATTAGCACCTAGCACCTAGGGAGGACGCCATCCCCCGCACCCGGAAGAGCCCTAGGCAGGAGCCCCGTCCATCGAGCGCCAGGGGTGCTTGAGGAATACTCGGAAGACGGGGGGGGGAGGGAGTTAGTGGGTATTGGTAGGTAGCCATACCGCGCGCGGAGCATGAGTTCAATGACAGAGGAGTAGAGGGTAGAATGGCGGAGGATTCGAAGATGGAACGACAGAGGAGTAGAGGACGGGATGACGGAGGAGTAGAGGGTGGGAAGCGCTACGTATCATCAAAAAAGGAAGACCAAAGAAAAAACGCACCCAATCGGCACCCCCCTTACAGGTAACTCGTGTAATTAAAGTTGCCCGCGCGTCGCCAAATGTGGGGGAGAGGTGACCGATGGCGCTCCAGCAGTTCTGAGTTACCGCAGAATACGCGGGTCACTGTAAGCCAACGTCGACGAGATTAGCGCCGCGGGGTGGGGTGCATTGACGAGAGTGGCTGGCAGCGGAAGACACAGCGCGGGTAACGAATGAGTGGGGTGCAATTAACGGGAGCGGCGGGCAGTGGAAGAGAAAGCGCGGGCAACGAACGAATGGGTGCATAAAAGAGCGACAAACGCACCGCTATTCCCAACCCAGCGGCTTTGACGCTATACTCCCCGTGATCGTGAGTCGTGACGTACTTCTGTGCTGCGGCGCGACGGCTGTTTGGAGGTTGTGCAGGTGCGGTGGGGGTGCGATCTGCGAAGTGGCAGCGACGGCTTCGTTCACGAGGACGATGTGCGAGGACTCGGAGGGACTCGGAGGGACTCGGAGGAGTGCGGCAGACGAGAGGCAGTGGGGCGGAGATAAGGCTCCAACCATTTAGTTTTCGTTTGTGGACCCTGGCAAAACAAATGGAAACGGTATATAAACAGGTTAAACCCGTTTTAAACCGTTTATAAATGGTATTTTTCTGGGCAGTTTGCTCTCACCTGTGTGAAGAATCAAATCAAGTAATTTGACCACTCTGAACATGCCTACAACAAGTTGATTGTCATCTGCTGACCCCGAAGTGTACCAAGATGTTCGTGAAAGCGGGATAAGGGCGGAATGCAGGTATGTCGTTGGCCGAGAAGGCCGAGCACTATTAAAATACCTAGTAATTTGGAAGGTCCTGCGTGTAGGTAGGCGGTTTAAGATCTGTGCCCCGGGACTATATTTGGGTTTTCAACAAACAAATTGACCAGGCTGGCACAAATTTATGCCTCAGGACACAATCTCCAAGACATGGTAAGTGATTGATTCTTGACAACCATTTAAACCGTTTACAAACGGTTTGTAAACTGTTTGCTACCCCGGGCAAACTAAATGGAAATAAAAACGGTTAAAACCGTTTGAAAACGTTTATAAACGGAAACGGTTGGAGCCTTAGGCGGAGATGCGTGGACGCGAGCTGGTTAAAGGCAGGTACATTAATATTCGCGGGCGACGGCGCTGTAAATGAGCCGAACAAGGATCGCATATTGCATACTTTGGCCGGTCATCGCCATTGTGAAGGTGTCGGGTCTTGCCGCTGAATGAACGCATTGAGATTAGATTCTTGTTTCCTCACAATCGATCGCGATACCGCCACGAGATTGCTGATTGCTTTTCCCCGCGCCGGCGAGCGCCTGCACCACCGTACATCCACACCTCCCTCGCCCATGGGCAGCGCGTCTCCCGCTCAAAATCCCGCACACATAATCACGACATCCAGGTGCTGTTCGCGTGCCGCGGCGGCGGCGCCAGGGAGGAACTTGAAGGAGGGGCGGTGGCGTAGACGGTGGACGGTGGGTCCGGATTGTGCGTAGCGGGTCGCTCGACGTCGTCGACGATGAGCGTCACGGTGGTTGTTATTAGCATAAATGAAAGAATGTCCTCATTGTCAAGGGGGTGCGGGCCGGACAAGCCGAGACCTAAGGCAGGGAGGGTGGGTCGGCCGTCAGGCCGGGAAAAAAAAATAATGGATTTTTATAAATATGCTCGGACGAGGTCCCAGGGTCTCCAGGTGTTGAAATATGACCATGTTTGAGATGCCTGAAGTCAAGGTGGGTTTACTACTGGTCCCCAATTCCATTGTTCCCCTTGGGAAGCAGTCCATTCAGCTTTATTGACCCAGGTTTGGTATACATGAGGCGAAAATATTATATGGGCTTTAGAATCAGTGGGATTAGGCAGATATGCATCTACTGAGGTACTATGCCACAGATATCGGCTCTGAGCTTCCCACCTACATCAGCAAAACAGAACTCGTCTGGTTGATATTCGATGTTGCGAACTTGAAGTTGGGGATAGGTAACAAAAGTTATTCTGATGTGGCTATTCATCGGAGTGAGGGATTTAAGTCATTTGGCATTATCTGTGGTCGTATCTGTGGTCGTTCAACCTTATTTCCTGCTTTTTTTTCAACCGCTGGCGGCATTTTCCGTAAGGCTCCACATGCCAAATTGCCTTATTTGGACGTCACGTGGTAGGGAGGGTCAGAGGAAAAGGTCGGTTTGAAAAAATACGGCCCAAGGTATTTTTTATTTTTTCCGTACCCCCTTGCTCATTGTTTGCCGCGGGCCTCGGGAACAAAGATGCGGCTGTGGCTGTGCACATTGGCTTGCCTTCTTCCTTCACCTTGATTTCTTTACAAGACGTCTAGCCGCTGGTCTTCCTGGTTTCGGACTGGCACTCCCGTTCGAACATATGCTTTTCCGGGATTCCTAATCTAATCTAATCTATGGAGTCTGCATCCACTAAAGCTTGAACCCTTCTTTCGCGACTCGGATCTTTCATCCTTTCATCGCGCGGGCCTCGAAAATTCGACGTCAGACGGCCCTTATTTGCGTATATTAACGGAAGTTCTTGATGCCCACCTGCTACTTGAAATGCGCTACGAGCTTGCATCAATCTGTCCCAGCTATCTGCTGAAGTGGAAATGCTGGAGCAAGGACTTGCTACTATCTTCCAGCAAATGCTCCAGTTGAAGACAGATGCTGATGCTGTCCTTCCTCAGCTGGCCAAAAGGATCTTTAATCTATCCTCACAGCTTTACGATGGCAGATATGCTCGTTCTCCAATCAGTATTGTTGAAGACAGAAAGAAACTGCTGGAGGAGATTCACAAACAACCAGGCTTTGAACATTTCCTGCGCCCCAAATCAAGCCTCTACTCTTATAAAACCTTAGACACTCAACACCTCGTAAATACCTTCAACACACCTTTAGTACAACTACCTTAGTCTTTACCGACCTCATGTAGTAACAAAATTGACAACATCATCATTATCATCATCATGTATCACAGCAGTAGTTACTCCAAGCAAGTAACTCTGACTATCTTCAACACTGATGCAACAGCATTGTTATAGAAAATCAACACCTGAGCATGTCGAGCTCGCAACAGCTTGAACAGCTCGCACAGCGGTACACAACCACTCCAAATCCAACACTGTGGGAAATTTTAGAACTTGAAATGAATATAAGACATGGGGTTGGGACGGTCCATATCTGATAACATGGATCTCCCGTCTTCCGAGATGCCTGCGATGCCTTCAATGGGACAGTTGTGAGTGTATTTTCGACTTGTTCGTGCACGGTTGACTCACATTTCTCAGTACGATCCCAATGGTCTGTCACAGAATTTTCCGTCCACCGATTTTCTCTCGCTGAGTTGAGTTGCATTTAGCTTGTCGGTACTCTCGTGAACTGGGGCCTCCTCGGAACCCTTTTGTTCAAGTCTGTAAGCTATAATGCAAATACTTGGCAAAGATTAACACTTCTCCCAGATCTTTACTTTCTCGCCTTCCCGAGGGACAAACTGTCATTTAAACTCATCGTCGGTTTCGTCGTCATCGCAGAAATCCTGCAGACGCTTGGGGACACAAGAGATGCCGCCCGTATATTCGGAGAAGGGTGGGGCAACCTGCAAGCGCTCGAGCTCGTCGGCTGGGCGTGGTTCAGCGTTCCTATCATGGGATCCACGAGTGAGAATTCAATTGCTGCAACACTCACAAAATTAATAATAATTCGTACTGCAGTTGGATGTGTAGGCCAACTATTTTTTGCGTGGCGCATTGCTATCTTCGGCAAGAGTTGGTACATTCCCGCTGTCATCGCAGTGGTAATTCAGTCTTGGTTCTAACAAAGATCCGGAATGCTCACACACTGGGCAGGTCACTCTCTTCCAATTTGGAGCCGGTGTATGGTCAGGAGTGTTGATTTTGCGCGCAAAAACCTTCCAAGAACTGCAGTTTCATTCCCTCAAAGTGCCTGCGGTTCGTTTAACGTATTTAGCTGAGAATTAAATAACCCACGCTGATGTTGAATGTACCCAGTCCTGGCTTGCAGCGACAGCTTTTTGCGATTTGGTCATCGTCGCCGCCACCGCCTTCTACGTGTACAAAAAGAGGACGCCGAATTTCAGTCTGACAACACTAGCAGCTCTCTCCCGGATTCTCAAGGTCAGTGTTCCGTATACCCTGAAGTAATAATTAATTAACGACGCAGCGGTACAGGTTACTGTAGAGACCGGTGTGCTCTGCGCCCTCTTCGCGCTCGTGAATCTGTACCTCTTCGTCACGTACAGCGGCAACAACTACCATCTCGGCATTTGCATCTACCTATCCAAGGTGTATTCCAACTCTATGATGATTGTACTCAACTCGCGCGCGCACATCGGGCACGATTCTTGCCGACGCGACAAACCGGTCGACGGAGGTGGTTTTGAGCTACGGCAGCCGGTCCGCTGCGCTCCAAGTCGCCGTCGAGACGACGCGGTCGACCACGATGGATTCAACATGGGTACGCCTGCGCCGAACTTCGATCAACAGGACCTTGGGGTGTGAATGCCCATGCATATGTTGTAACTAATACAAAGATGTCGTGTAATAGTTCCATCTCTCTTTTATTTACATACCCCGAGTCGCCGAATATTATACATTTACGTAATGAATCTAACTCAAGTTTATCATTTACTTCCGAATCACGCTTGGCAGGTTTTAAACTCGGTTGTTCGGCCTTGTATAATTACTGGCTCATGGCTTACGAAAAGGAGCGGCGAGGAAATGGAGCAAGTTCAACCCATTGACATCGGGACCGATAACCGACTAAAGCGCCGAATAGAAAGCAATATAGGATGGAGGGGCTTTTCCTATTGCTTAGGCCCACTCTTGGCTTTGATTCACTTGAGAATCGCACGTCATGTTCAAATTCCAAAGGGATGGTTGAATTTCTTTCTTTGTTAATTCAATGCTAGTTGGGAGTTGAACTATCCCAAGAAATGTAGACACTAGCCGATATTCAGTAGCTGAAATGAAGCTTGGTGCGTAAGACGGTTGTAGTGCGCTGCCGAACCAACTGTCAAAGTGGACCACACAGGTATTTAAATGCAAGTGCTTGGCATGGTCTTGAACGGTTACACCCAATGACCAGCCTTATCACACCCCAATCCCCTACTGAAATTGCGTCGCCCTTCGTCGAGGCGATTACCGCGGGCGACACTGATACTATGGCGGCGTTAATGACGGATGACTTTGTCTGGCGCATGCTCCCCGCGACATTCGGGGCACTTGCAAGGAACAAGCGTGAGTATCTACTCCAGACGGCGGAGTTGGGGCGCATTTTTGCGTGGTTCAAGGTTCGGCGTTCGCAGTGTTCATTAGGGTAGTATAATGAGTTGACAAAACTTGGCAGATCTCGGATTCTCGGTGCGCACCCCACTGCACGTGGTGGAGACCGAAGATGCGGTGGTTATGCATGTGGGTCTGCTGAGTTTTATGAATTGAATTGTTTCTGATGAGCACCAGCTTGTGGAGGAAGGCCACCTGGCGACAGGCGCTGAGTATCTGAACGAGTGCATTATGATATTCCGATGCGACGGCGGGGGAGTGCGCAGCATGACCGAGTTTATGGACTCTGAAAATATGCGACGAGTGCTTGAGGCTGGAGACGGGGAGGGATATAAGTTGGTCAAGCGAACGTATGGCGAGGATGAATAGAGTTACTTTTGAACATGCCAAATGATCATCTGATGCCGTGATCCACGGCACCTGCCGACTTGCCGTTCAGCTTGGCGCTTACCCGCGACAATAATTATGCTTGTCTTCTCCGCCCATGTCGCTCAGCGTGCAGAACGTGTAGCACGATGTGCACAATATTTATGGCCTCGAATCCGTGCTATCTGCTTCCGGGCCTGCCCCTAGGTCTCGCCAAGGTCAAGGATAACCTTGATTGCATTATCTTCGCTTCGAATCCAAAAATTCTCTGCACACGAATGGAAAATCCTGCAGAAATGTTGTGTGATTTTTCTTCCAAAATTAGCAGCAATAATTCAGACAGGTTTGTATGGCGGTCAGTTTCCACCTTTAATAACTCGGGTGTTTTTGGGAGATAAAGAGGTGATTTTGAGTAAAATATTTTGGCTTAAGTTCCATATGAAAGTAAATTGAGCGTGTTGGAATTCCTTAACCAACCATGTTTGCTGGGAGCATGGGATTCGACTCGGTCATTCAAGATACCTCATAATGTATCCTACCATGTTGATTGGGCTTGTAACTGTTAGACTTCGCGTTCATGGCGGGGTAACATCGAAAACCACCCAATTTCATTGGCATTGACGCATACAGATGGACTTTTTAGAGGGGTAGTTGGGATGTGGGGACCTAGTTTGCTCACAGGTACGTCCTACTACATCTAATTGAGGCATATTGATCTCTATTTTGGCCCTAAATGCCCTCTATCCGTTGCAGGGCACATCATTTGATCTGAACTCGACCCCGGCCATTCTCCTTGGCCGGCAACGGAAATAGTCGTGGTCCCTATACATGTTATCTTTAGAGTTTGAGGCTATGTAATAATGTATTTCGATCGATTTGGGATGCACTGGGATGAATAGTACGACTGCCAACGAAGGATTTAGACGGGTGGCCGGTTAGGCCGTTTTTGCCGTTTTGGGCATCCTCCCTCGAAAATTCGGCGTGCCACGAAATGTTCATATAAATTCGCCAAAAAAAAACTCAACCCACTGGCGCGATATATGCTTTCGATTCAGACTCCATATACCGTTTTTTGCCGTTTTGGGCATCCGCCCGCGAAAGAATTCAGCATGCCATGAAATGTTCATGTAAATTCGCAAAAAAAAACTCAACTCACTGGCGGGATGTATGCCTTCGATTCTTACCCTATTTACCTGAATCAGTCTATAGAATTTGCTCAGGAAGGGTGTTTGCAAGCAAGAGGTAATTGCGAGGCAAACCAGTGAGGTAACTACCACAAGTACTCTAGCTTTTTATACGTAGGCGAATATCCAATAGATAATAGCAGTACCAAATGTAAGTAGAGAACTGAATAAAATAATGTGGAGGTATTGTAACAGATAGCAAAGCACATGGACCAATAATAATTGCCATGGTAAAGCACATGTGAACCGCATGGTTGTACTTGGATCTCCCACACGGTTGGCCTATGTATATGGGCTCACGGCGGTAAATGTTAAGGTGGCCGAGAAGGCAGTCTCTGATAGTACTGCCGTGAGCTGTGAGCCGTGAAAATAACAGCTCAAGGGAGTGGAAGTGGGAGAGGGAGTGGGAGTAGGAGTGGGAGGAGAGGAGCCCCGAAGAGTAGAGAATAGGGACCAAAGAGCTCGAGTAGGAACTCGGCTTGCAATTGGCTCGCTACATAATAGATAAATAAAATTGAACGATATACAATCGAACGATTAAACACCCAGCGGCTTTCAGGCTATACTCCCCTGGGTCGTGACATCCTTCTGCGAGTCTGCGGCGCGACGGCTGTTCGGAGGATGTGCAGGCACGGCGGGGTGTAATTTGCGAAGCAGCAGCGACGGCTTCGTTCACGAGGACGATGTACGAGGGAAGAGAGGGAGGAGGAGGAGGAGGAGGAATAGGCGGAATGTTAGGGAGCGGAGATGCGTGGATGGGAGCTGGGTAAAGCAAGGCGTTCGAGGTGCGACGGCACTGTAAATCGGCTCCCAGAAGTCCGAAGGTACATGAGCCAGATAAGGATTGCATATTGCACAACAACGTACCGGCCGCCGCGGTCATCGCCATTGCGAAGGTATAAATCAAGCGAATAAGAGACGTGGCGGCTTCGTCGGGTGTTACCGCTGAATAAACACATTGAGATTAGATTCTTGCTCCCGCCTCCCGCATAATTGCCTATAATTGCTTCGCAATCCACCTCCCCGCCCTCCCCGATCGCGATCGCGATACCGCCCCGAGATTGCTCTTGATATTGCCGCCGCGGCACCGTGCATCCACACTCCTCCGCCCATGGCCAGCGCGTCCCGCACTCGAAATCCCGCACACAATCACGACCAAGATTACTGTATCAAGTCCGCTTCTCGGTGGTTTAATTATGGGAGACTGCCTGCGGGTCAGTGGACATCCTCAGTACCACCGTGACGCACGCTCGAGTCGACCACCACTATGCTGTGCTGACATGGGGGTGGCACTTGCGTGACAGGGAGGTGGCCCTGGGGGCATCAACAAGGCGTCAAAGCGGCAGCACTGGTGTCACCTTCACTGACCCCTAATCCGCAGCCATTGCACAGTTCGAGATCGACTGGAATGCAGATACTATGTTCGGTGAGAACAGTGGCATTATGGGGATGGAGTTCATGTTGAAATCTACCTGAGGCCAGATCTGAACGTCAGCCGCGTTTATTTTGTAGATGGCGCCGACGGCTGATCGGCTGATCGGGAGAAGGAAGGTATTGAACACATCCCGCACCGTTGTTGAGCGTTCATTTCGTAGATGTCGGGCCAGTTGAAACCAATAAGTAGGTGCTGACGGCTGATCGGGAGAAGGAAGGTATTGAACACATCCCGCACCGTTGTTGAGCGTTCATTTCGTAGATGTCGAGCCAGTTGAAACCAATAGTAGGTGCTGACGGCTGTTCGGGAGAAGGGACATATTGAACATACTGATAGATTACTTCCCGTACCGTTGTCGAATGTTCAAAATTAAACGAGCTGATACGGCACCCTGCTTGCCCAGTTATTTCACTTCTTCACCCTACGCGATGGCCCCCAATGGAAAACTTTCTCTGGAATTAGAGAAATCCACCGACACCGTCGCAGGCCATCTGGACGTCAGGTATTTGAAACGGTGTTCGGATCTCAAGCAGAGTCTACGACCTGTATCATCACGGCAGATATGACACCCTCAGCAACGCATATTCACCGCAGCACCCCGTGGCGGGTAGTAATACAACCCATATCAATGTCTATTCTCAAACCTAAACAGCCTTGGCGTTCTCCGAGAGTTTCTAATTATTAGAGGTGTGGGCATGGTCAGTCCAGACCACCATGGCCTTCCCACCATGGACCATACGCCTCTCCACGATCGCAGAGCCGGAAGAAGAGGTCCCGCCACGACGTAAACACAGTCGACAAATGCTGTGGTTATGCGCCGGCCTCGCGCTCTGCTGCGTTGTGACCACAGCATTGTTCTGGAGAAACTCAGGGAGGCCACCGCGAGTGAAAGAGATACACCGGCCGCATCGTATACAGACACACCTATCTGAGATGCAGACAAATACGACGAAGCGGGTGTATCTGCGAGTAGGTACCATAGGATCGGAGGGATTTGGGGTGAGTCCGTCCGCGCGCTTAGGGCAGGGTCCCAACGATTACTCACCTCGTCCTCGCCAAGTCTGCGCTCCAGCATTTCATGCAGAGCATCATCTTGTCGCGAGCGCTCGACTCAACCTTGCTGCTTGCGTCTGAAAATTCGGAGCACGAGTATTCGACGTCGGAGATATACAACGGGGCGCTGCACCCAGCGGCATTCAATGTGGACGTGCACAGTGCGTGCCGGATAAAAGATCACCTACCGCAGCCGCGGCGCGCGGAGCTCGTGCGCGGGTGGTGTGCGGGGGAGGGCGCGGCTCTGCTGGAAATGGAGCACATAAAGGCAGAGACGGCGGAGTGCACGGGGATTCTGGATGGCGATGAGAATGAGGTGCGCACTGCAGCCTTGACTTATATCTCACCTTGAAGCTTACACGCGGATAGACGACGGAGAACCTGAATGGCTGCATAACAGGCTGGATTCGTGAACGACTTGGGCCATACCCGCCCCCCGCGCTGCTGCCGCCGCTAACCTTCCCGCCGGAGCGCGCCGCGACCGTCGGCGTGCACATCCGCTGGGGCGACACCGCAGGTCAGTGGGGCGATGGCTTCCGCGGTTCGATGGGCATCCCCGACATCGTGCGCGTGCTTGCAGACATCCGCGCCACGATGGGCGCGCACGGCGTCAACCTCAGCATTGCGATGGAGGATGCGGATCCCCGCGTCCTCGCGCGCCTGCACGAGACGGAGTACATGCTCATCGACTCGGGGAATGCGCTTTCGGACCTGCAGGTGCTGAGCCAGAACGACTTCCTCCTCCTGGGTCAGTCGTCGTACACCGCGCTAGTGCATCTCATTGCGCCGCCTGGGCTGACGATCATAGACGGGAATGACCGGTGGGTGATTTCAGTGCCAGACATGCACATTGATATATAGAATGCACCTCAGGGGTAAATATGATAACACGACGGGGTTCGGCCGGAATGTTGTGGAGATGAAGGACTACACACCGAAAAGTCTGCGGCTCGGTTGGACAGTTCAATAGTTCTATGCAGAGAACAACTCTGAATCCAAACAAATAGATGTCAGTAACGAGTTCCTTAACAAACTACATATGGTGCAATGAACAGTAGAGCCCTGGTAGGCTTTACTGTGCTAACCGCTGAACATGTTCAAGTGCAATGGAGCGCGAGCGAAATTCCCGCTACGGCCCTCCTCGGGATCGACCCGCTCTCAGACCACCCTGCCCATGACCTTCAGTCGGCGGACTATGAGCGGAAGAGAGCTGAATCTGACCGAAAAGCCACGATAGAGAGGGAGGTCAAGAGATATTTGCGGCATGACAGAGGGTCAAATCCACCAGATCAAAGTCAAAC